>BCLG01000196.1:176224-215625 GCA_001602295.1 Zoysia matrella
CTCGAAGCACCTCGCAAAAACGGTGCTGCGCCATCAGGTACAGTGCCGTCTCCACAAGGGTGGGGTCCTCCACGGTCCTGGTGGGTCCTCCAAGTGTGCCCATACGGTGCACCCATGTCGGGTCGCCGGTGACCAGTACCGGAAAGTAGCGCACCGGCATGGCTCCAGTGAAGTCGAGGTTCACCGTGCACACGTGAAGTAGGGTCTCGCGCGCGGCGGCCTGTAAAGCGGAGTCGAAAGTGGGGCCGGTGGTCAATGACGACCACGTCGGCAGCGGGTACGCCACAAGCCGAGTCTCCACCTTGTGCAAGGTGTACTCGTCGGACTCCAGGCACCTCCAGCGGTAGGACACCGGTGTGGTGTACCCAAACCGCGCAAGAGTACGAGCAAGGATCACGGGAAATCCGTCGGTCCCACTCGCCTCAGGGCCAAGGAAGGTCCATCCATCAGAGGCTATCTGCAAGAGATAGTAAAATGGGTCAGTAACTAAATAGACAATATACAGCATATATACAAGGTACGCAAGCAAAATAAGCGCGTGTGGGCATGAGTCCCACTAGAACGTAGGTTTACTAGGAAAACATATCATTCTAACCGTATGCTGTCACGTCTCGCAACCTAAGGTCTCGTCCTACGGTCAAGTACGGCTCTGATACCACTCTGTGAGACCCCTTTTTAGAAAGGAGCGTCTATGTGTCACTAGTACCATTCCTTGGACCGGCAGTTGGTACGCACATTAAGAACAATGTGATATTTATTACACGTACTAGTACAACGTACTACATATCCTAGTATGGTTCAACAAGCATGTCTATATTACAAACATAAGTCGACGCAGCGACTTTATTCAAACCCAACATTCCTAGGAGACTAACAACACGCCACAGGCAAACTTGAGCGAAGGGCGAGACTTCTACTCCTCATAGTCGGCATCATCCTCGTCATCTTCATCTTCTGAGCAAAAACAACAGCAAGGGGAGGGGTGAGTACAAAGGTACTCAGCAAGTCCTAACGGTCGATAGGAGGGGATTCGCAAAAGCGAAGCAAGGAAAGGTTTATGGTCCATATTTTTGCGGAAAGCAAGTTTTTACGCCGACAGGCGGGTCCCACGCGTAAGGGAGAGGAGGGGCGCGCTGGGCCGGCTGGGAGTGGGCCGCGCGGGGAAGAGTGGGCCGGCGGGGAAGGAGAGGGGGGTGAGGGAAGGGGGAGCCCCAACGGGGGTTTGGGATTTTCCCCCTTTTTTCTTTTATTTCTTTCCTTCTATTTCTTTTAATTCTTTTCTTTATTTCCAAAAATTCTTGATTAATTATTCCAAGGCAAAGATATTTAAATGCTATGCAATGGTATGAGATGAAATGCAATCCTAGCATTTTATTTTAAAAAAATTCAATCTAATCTAAATTGTGAAATGCATTTAAAATTTCAAAATTTTACTATTTGAAAATGTGGAAATTTTAGGCTGTTACACCACCAAACACAGTTTAACGCATTTTGTAAGTAAGTGGTGTATGGTGTAGCGGTGCGAGACACCGCAATTGAGGTCCTAAGCATTTTACTAAACAAGGCAACTCTCCGTTCTTTAAATGTATTTAAAGACGAGAGACCTATGGTTAACAAGGGTGTGTCACCAATGACTAACAAGGTGGTAAATTATATTAACTACAGCAAGTAACTGATATTAATATAAGTACCTAGAATCAAGTAGATATTAAGCTACACAACGTTTTAACACAATTTGTAAAATAAACAAGCATTAGGCTCTATAGGTGCAGCTGTAAAACATGGGTTCAATGTGGTTCAAGGGGGCGTTAGGAGTTGCCTTATGCGGCGTCCTCAAGCTCTTCCTCGTACTCGGGCTCCTCGGGCTCTCCTTCTTGGGCTCTTCTTCGGCTACAAACAACAAGCAACTATAAGCCTACTAAAAGAAAAGCTACAAAATCTATAAATAAAATAGAAACCGAACAAAAACATGGAGTTTGGATGGTCTGGAATGGTAGTGCTCGTGATAAGGATTCCAACGGTATATTGGTTGTGATGATCGGAGCTAGGATGTGGCAGCAAAATTACCGACTAAGCGGTCGTGACAGTGCTGCAGAAAGTCGCGTGGACACTGGGTTCGGCATGTGTCCACGGCTTCTGGACATCTGGGTGTCCAAAATCGGGAAAAATCCCGTGGACACGTGGTTCGGCCTGTGTCCACAGCCCCTGGACATAGAGGTGTCCAGAATCGGGGATTTCTCCGTAGACACAGAGTTCTGTGACATGTTCGTGGACACGTGAACATGTGAGCTGTGATCGTGTCCATGGATATGTGGACACTTGAACTGTGACCATGTCCATGGACACGTGGACACATGGGCTGTGACCGCGTCCGGGGACACGTGGACACGTGAACTGTGATCGTGTCCGTGGACACGTGGAGCGTGGCCGGGATCGCGGACACGTGGACTGTGGCCGTGTTCGTGGACACGTGATACGTGGGCTATGACGTGTCCGCGGACACGTGGACACGTGAACTGTGACCGTGTCCGTGGAGACGGGGACACGTGGATCATGGCCGTGTCCGTGGACACGTGGATCATGGCCGTGTCCGTGGACACGTGGACTGTGGCCATGTTCATGGACACAGGGACACATGGGCTGTGACGTGTCCGTGGACACGTGGACACGTGAACTGTGACGTGTCCGTGCCCGTGTCCGTGACCGTGGACACGGGTTCGTGGCCATGTCCAAAGTGGACATGTGGCTGTGTCCGTGTCTGGGGACATAAGACCGAAAGTGAATTCTTGGTGCAAACATGAGCGCGCGTGTGCGTGCAGTTGTTTTGCCATGTCACACGGCCCATTGGTCAGGGACCAGGGCCGCGTTCACGGCTCGGCGCCTGTGAGGGCCTGGGTGCGCTTTGGGCGCGTTGGACAAGCTCTGGCGTGTTCCGGACACGTTCTGGCCCGTTTCGGACGTGCTTTGACGCGTTCCGGGCGCTCCGACCTGCGCGCGCGCATGTGTGAGCCGTGGCCAAAGGGGCATGGGTTTGTGCGAGGGAGGCCTAGGGTGTCCCAGGTGTGGTGGTGGCAGTGGGGTGCTCGCCGTGGCCGACGGTGAGCCAGAACGGCGGTGGCGGCGGCCCTGAGGGCGCGTGAAGCAGCAGCGCCGGCGAGGGGTGTGAAGGCCTCAACAGGAGGACCCCTCCCTTGGCGTGGAGCTGCGCACGGGTTCTCTGAACCTCGTGACGCGCGGCCGGCGCGGCGGGAGCCATGCCATGGCCGACGGTGACTCTCGAGGAGAGGCCCAACGACGCATGCGCGGTCCATTTGGTGTGCACGGTGAGTCTCAGCTCGGTGTGGTGGTGCTGCAGCAGTGTCGGAAAGGGTCAATGGCCGCCGGAATCGAGGGGAATTGCAGGCGGCGTGCGGTGGCCAGTGGTGGGGAAGAAACGGCGAAAACTAGAAATTCGACAAAACGGCGGCGAACGGTAGACTGGACCTAGCAAGGCAGGAGCATGGGGAGGGGGCACACAGGCGGAGGCCGAGTCTTCTTATAGTTGGGCGACAATTTGGGTGAATTCCCCCGTTGCGGCCGCGGGCGGCGTTAATGCCCGATCGTGCAAATCCCGGTCAGGGCGGTTGGCGGACAGCTGGCACGCCCCATGGCAAGCAATGGCTGTCAGTGTGTGATCGTGTGGAGGCCACACTACTCAACGGCAGACGTTCCCGACCGGCGGCGTGCAGCATCATTGCGGCGGCTTCAATGGCGACATGTTTGGGCGGGCGAAGTGTTCGCGAGTTAAGGTCGTCTTCTCGCGTGGAGGAAGATGTGAGGCATCAATGCGGGTGGCGGGACGGAGTTTATCGCGGCGGCGAGGTGGTCCGACGGTGTCCGGCGAAGGGCACTGGGCACGGCGTCTGTTTGGCCAAACCGGCCGCGAAACCAAGGGCGCAGAGGCGGTTTCCCGCGAGTGGTGCGACGGTGGGTGACGTCTGACGGCAACGACGTTCTGACAGCGGCCGAGCGCGGCGTGGCCGGGCCGGCGCCGAACAGGTGGCGCTTAGGTGCTGCCAGTGGGGCGCCAGAGGAGGAAGAAGGGGGAGGGTGCTCGCGGCTGGGCCAAGAAAATGAGTTGGGCCGGTGGGTGCGTGTGTGGGCTGGGCCAGGGGAAGGAGCGGACTGGCCCAGCGCGGAAAATTTGAGCGGAAGTCTCCAGCGGAAGTGGTCCAACGAGAATTAGGAGAAGGCGTAATCCTTCCAAGACATCGGAAAAAATCACTAAGCATTCTATATCTCTCTACTTGTCTTGTCTTCTGTATTTACTTACTTTGCAAGCAAAATCAATAGGTTGCTTTTACATACCTCTTGGTGGCAATCATGCTAGTGACTATTGCTTGCTTGTTCTAGGTTTTATACTAGCATGTTTAGAAGTGTATCTTGCATGCTTTCCTTTCTATTGTATTTTGCTTCTTGTATTCTTTATCTCGCCAAGCCCGAGTAGTGTTATTGATATGCTTCTTGTTTCTTATCTTATTGATGGCTTTGTTTCTATCAGTAGCATACTAGGAGTTGGTTACAAGCTCATTAGTTGGGTGTGCAGTTTAGAAAAATAAAATTAGTGTGGCCCAATTCAACCCCTCCCCCTTCTCGGTCACTAAGATCCTATCAGTGGGGAGGGCG
This sequence comes from Zoysia matrella, assembly GCA_001602295.1. NCBI lineage: Eukaryota > Viridiplantae > Streptophyta > Magnoliopsida > Poales > Poaceae > Zoysia > Zoysia matrella. The sequence continues at coordinate 180,890 of BCLG01000196.1, forward strand.
GCAACTGCTTGGCCGGCGATGCAGCACTCGCGAGGGAGGGGTAGGTCGAGGGGTGGCATGTGATGGATAAGGTAGGAGTAGGCAACGGGCACTTTGGCAAGGAAGCAGGGGCGGCTAGCGCTCGGCAGGGAGGACGCGGTCGGGGACTGCGAGTTGGTGGGTCTGCTACGGCTCAAGCGACAGTGCAGGCAGTGTCACCGCAGTATCATTGGGAACTTGGGAAGTTCCACTAGAGATCCCTACCATGGATTCAACCCTACTTGTTTCTGGGTACAATATCTTTCCTTTCCTTTCATTGCAGCAAAATATAATGTCTCTTAATCTAGTAGTGGTGAAATAGGTTGCTGTTCATGATTTAGGTTTGTTCATAAGGATGTACCGAGTACAACGAGCTTGGCCATATAGCAAAATATTGCAAAGGCTTTCTGAAACGATCCGTGAAAAGAAGAAGCGTGCATACTTAGAGAATGCAATTGGATAGGCCAGCGCTACTTCAAGCAGACTTAGTGCGTGGTTTGTCTATGAATGCGATGTCATAGTTCGATATGTAATTGTGACCTATCTTGTGTTTTTGTTGCACTTGTAATGTTACTTTTGTCTGAGTCATTTTGTTTTTTTATTGGAATTGTTATGATACTTTTATTCAAGAAATATTGTCACAACATGGTACTTTTATTTAAGAAACATTGTTGTGTTGTTGCTTTATTGGACTAGTTATGGTACTTTTATTCAAGAATATGTGAGGTTATCTAAATACCATGTTTATGTGATTACTACATATTGTTGTGGAGATGCTAAAAAACATTACCAAAAATTTTGTCACAATCTTATTTCATGGATGACTGGAAATGCTGTTGAAATAATGCTTTTGCATTATGTTCCATGAAGTCAAAACATGGCAAATATGCAAGTATCTATGGAACAGGGGTAAATTTTACAAATGGTATTTATGTCTTTTCCATGAAACTTAACATCATCACTGCTTTTTAAAAAGCACAGTTTTTCTTTTCAATGTACACACAGTAAAATGTTCGCAATAGAGATGGACTAGACTACGTGCACACAGAAAATGCACCCAGAGTTATTCTTTTTTACAAATGTGACGGATAAAATCTCTCCATAACACCCCTTACAAATCTAACAGATCAGCTCTTCTGTATCTCTCAGATCTTGAGCCCACACCGACTATAGTTATTTGACCAAACACAACTACCCGTAACAAATATGAGATCAAGGAAAGTTGTTGAAAAACAAAACAAATTTATTTTGATATTAATATATAATTTCTTAAGTTAATATTTTTCCTTAAACCTGCTTCACATCACTTATTACACATGGGAAATGCGAGTTAAAACAGAATATTAGAAGGTTCGTATTGTACGCATCCAGTAATTTCCCAGATGAATCGCGGCACTCCAAAAACATGAGCTTTTTTTTTGTTGCAAAGGTGCGTATTGTAAGCATGTGGCCGTGTGTACCTTTTTTTTTCTTTATCATGTACTACCTCCATTAATAAATTAACACTTTTACTATTAGATGTCATGGTTGACTTCCCATCTTATTAAAAAAAATTGTAAAAATATTATTTATTTTGTAATGATTAATTTTATCATAAAAGATCCTAAAAATAATGATCGCTTCTCTACTCCTTAAAAAACATAATTTTTCGTTTCTACGTACACCCGGTAAAATGTCCCCAACAGAGATGAGTTAGACTATGTGCACACGGAACAAATATATGAAATCCAAAGAAAGTTGTTAGAAAACAAAACAAATTTGTTTCCAGTCATCCAGAATTTCTAAAGTGCATCAAGTTTTAGATATAATGCATATAAACTTTGAATGATTAGTTTGTATTTAACCTTTTATAATGAAGAATGAGCAACTTCAAATTTTAGTATTAATATATTATTTTTTAAGTTAATAGTTTTCCTTAGACCGTACGCAGCGTTAGCACGGGTATCGGGGCTAGTTTACAAAACATAACAGAGCAGGGGTAACTCATTGAAAATAGGTTTATTTTTTGCAAAATCTTAAAAACAAATTCATTTTCAGAATGGGGTCTCAAAACAGGTGCAGTGTTTGCTATTGCCCCTAATTATAATTGCGCTTGAAGGTCCATTTGATTTTAAGTTGTTAAACGTTGGCTGTGGGTTTACATAAATTTTATATTACCAACATTAAAAAAATTTAAAATTGAGGCCTTAACCAAATGAATCAATCCATTATGTCATTGATTTTGTTTTACTAATTGATATGTTGTGGATCTTTTAAAATGTTACGTAGAACAATATTGGTTTCCTATGCTTAGTGAAATTATAATACGGATGATAATGCTAAGTCTGGGAATCTTCAGCTCATGACAAGCCTCTCTCCGCTCACCCCTCTAGATGGGCTTCAGGCTCAAAAAAAAAAACTGTAGATGGGCATTTTTCTGGCCTAGTCCAATTTTTCTGTTTTTATGCGGCTCGGTCCTCTTTTTTCTTTTTTTTTACTTCTCAAATTTTATTTTAAATTTTAAATTTATTTTTACTTTTTCCTTTATTATTTATTTTAATTTTTATAATTACACTTAACTATTTTAAAATTTTAACTTTTATTTCATTATTATTTTTATATTTTACTATTAATATTTTTGTTATATTTTTTGTTCGTTTCTCATTGTATATATTTATCAAAATATTTGGAAGAATTTTGTTAATAGAAAATTAATTTATAATATTAGAATAATTGATTTTAACGTTGGAACAATTGAGTCTTATTGTCTTTATTCTAACTATATATTATCGTCTGCCTATTTTACTATTACTTTTCTATTTATATATTGCTATTTGTGGAGCAATTTGTTTTCATAATTATACTGGCAGAGCAAGTGGATTTTTTTTCTAGTTAAACTGTTCTTTTTTATTAAATTTATTAAAAAAAACCCATACAATTTTGTATTAGTTTGATTGGTTTTCCTAGGTGTAGTTTATTCAAGATAGCGGGCTGGTGACAGAAGAATGCTGCTTTCGTGACCTTCTATTTTCTTTATTCTAAGTATATTACTTTTATTTTATATTTATATCTCTAATCATTTTGTCGCTAAACTTACATGCAAAAACTATTAATTTTTACAGCAAAAACTATTAATTTTTCACTATTGGAACAATTAGATCTTGCTACTAGAACATTTGATTTAAAACAAAATATTAAAAATATTTCAAAATTCTTTTCATATGGGATCTAGTTTTCTTCATTAATCCTTGGGAATGAAAAAAATCTAAAACAACAAAAAAAAATCCAAAAATATACAACAAATATTTTATTATATATTCTGAAACAAAAACTTATTTAGCACAGTTTGAAATTTGAAAAAACGAGCGCAAGTGCGCAACCAGCCCGGTTGGCCCATTACAATTTCTTGAGCGAGCAGCCCAGTAGCGAAGAATAAAGTCATTTTTTATTAAAATTTATAAAATTAACATGGAGATTTAAATTTTTTTTTTTGAAGTCGAGATTTAAATTTTAGTAAAATTGGCAGCTCCAACGCCTTTCCAGGGGTGACAATAACCTACTTGCTCTGTTCACTTTTATAAGTTATTCTAGCCTTAGGCATAGAAATTAAGAAGTGAAAAGGCATGATAGATAGAAAATGAGAATGAGAGAGATAGAGATGTATTAGAAATTGAAAATTTGTATTGCAAAGAGTGAAATGTGTATGGGAAGTGAGAATGGCGTATATTTAAGAACACAATTTAAATGTTATAAGAGTGAATGGAAGGGGTATATCCCTTTCAACAGGGCAATAGGGCGTCATGGCCCTAGATAAAAAAAATGAAAGAATACTTTGTGTGCCACTGGAAAAACTTGAATTTCCTTCTTAGCCATTGGAAAAATTATTTTTTCTTCTATGCCTGTTTGAGACTTACATTCCCCGACATGCCACTCCCGAGCAGTTTTTCTCTTTATCTTTTAAGGATTTATTTTTTTTTCTTCAGTATAGCTCAATGAAAGTCAACTTCTATTGCTTCAATATCTGCACCAATTTTTTAGCGATAGAACATATAGTGATGAATAATTTTTGTTATTAGATCCAAAGCAAATTCAACATATATTATGAACTAAAAATTCACAAGTATTTAATTTACCTCAATTTTTAGAGGCGTTAAACAACTTGATAAAATTATGAAAAAATAGCAGTAATTCTCTTTTGTGATCTAGTATTTTTTTTTAAAAAAAATTAGGTTACTTCTTCGATGAAAAAATATGTAGGATATTTTTCTACTCGGAAGTGGTATGTAGAGGAATGAAAATCTCAAACGGGGCACAGAAGGAAGAATTATTTTCCAGTGGTTGAGAAGAAATTTTGAGTTTTTTCAATGGCACACAAAAATTTTCTCAAAAAGAATTTGACGTATGCTCTGGTATTTCTCATCTCACTCAACTGTAATTGATTGATGTTGAAAGAAAGATATTGCCCTGCGCCTCATGCATTACGGGCTGTTTGGGAGAGCTCTGACTTATGTAGCTCACGTGAGAGCCGTACAATCCAGTTTTTATGGCTTCATCCCTGGGTTTTTGTTCATTTTTTTCTCATGCTTATAGTATAAAAAGATCTCCAATAAACTAGGATAAAAACCACTTCACAAGTTGTACAAAAGTTTTTATGACTTCACTGGAATAAGCATGCAGCAGTAGGTCCTACCCATACACCAGCCATGCTAGTATTTTGTTTTTATTGGAGGAGTTAATCACGTTGAATCACATTGATCAGGATGATTACGTACATATAGGCAACCAGAGGCGGCGGCAGCTAATCCTAGCACAGGATGGCAGTTGCCGTAAACCCTAGCCGAGGTTGCATGGGCCTGTAGCTACGTACATGGGCCGTGATGACGTGATTACAGAAAGGCTAAAGCCTAATTACATTTACAAGTCTAACCCCCTCCCCCTGCAGTTACAACGTCTGGCTAGCCACGGACATTGAGGCTGGAGCGAAACTCTGAAAAAAGAGAGGACCTTTGGTAAAAATGTCAGCATACTGTGATGTAGTTGGTACATGAAGGCCTCGAACAGCCCTGGCAGCGACTTTGTCCCGAACAAAGTGAAGATCAATCTCAATATGCTTTGTGCGTTGATACTGAACTAGATTTGTTGAGAGGTACACTGCACTCACATTGTCACAATAGACAATAGTAGCCTGCTGGATAGGGCAGTGAAGCTCATGGAGAAGCTGTCGTAACCAAGAGGTTTCAGCAACAGCATTTGCAACGGTTGATACTCAGCTTCGGCACTGGAACGGGAGACAGTTTGCTGCCGTTTGGAGGACCAAGAAATCAGATTATCTCCCAAAAACACAGCATAGCCAGAAGTGGAACGTCGAGTGTCTGGACAACTAGCCCAATCGGCATCCGAATATGCAACTAAGGTGGAAATGGAGGATGGGCGAAGTTGTAATCCAAAATCAAGAGTACCACGAACATACCGAAGTATCCTTTTGATGAGAGCCAGATGAGGTCCCGAGGGTCATGCATATAAAGACACACCTGTTGTACCGCATATGCAATGTCTGGCCTGGTGAAGGTAAGATAGTGAAGTGCCCCTGCTAAGGCATGATAATCTGTGGCATCTACGACAGGGGCACCATCACCAGAAATTTTGGAGCAAGTGTCAACAGGGGTGGTGCAAGTTTTGCAGTCAGACATACCAGCACGCTTGAGAATATCAACCAAGTACTGCCGTTGTGATAGGAAAAATCCACCGTCACGGCGAGTAACAAAAACTCCAAGAAAATGATGCAAAGGACCAAGGTCCTTCATGCTGAATTCCTGAGTCATTGCTGAAATAATACAGCGAAGCAAGCAGTCTGATGAAGCAGTCAGGATAATATCATCAACATAAAAGTAGTGGAGATGCCATCTCAGAACCATGACGGTAGACAAATAATGAGGTGTCAGAACGGGCACCAATAAAACCCACAGAGGATATGTGGGAGACAAAACAACTGTACCATGCTCGGGGAGCTCGCTTCAGACCATAGAGAGATTTTTTGAGATGACAAACATGATTCAGGAGAGACCAATCAATAAAACCTGATGGTTGCTCACAATAAACAGTCTCCTGCAAATGTCCATGAAGAAAAGCATTTGACATCCAGTCGATGCACTGACCAGTTATGGGAAAGAGCAAGGCTCAGAACTGTCCGTACAATTGCTGGTTTGACAACTGGGCGAAATGTCTCATCATAATCGATCCCCGGGCTTTGAGTAAACCCATGGACAACCCATCGAGCCTTATACCGATCAAGAGAGCCATCTGACTTGAATTTGTGGTGGTAAACCCATTAAACCACATTTGCACAGCCGGATGAGGAACAAGTTCCCAAGTATCATTCTGCTGCAGAGCTGAAAAAATTCATCTACCATCGCATCTCGCCAATTTGGATCAGCAAGAGCGCCAAGGTATGTTTTGGGTAGCGCGGACAATACCGTGGCTTGCAGATTTAATCTCTGGACTGGGAGGAAGAATCCTCGCTTGCCCCGAGTGACCATGACGTGGTCATTGTTTGCTGGAGAAACTGGCACTGCCTTAGGCGGCAGCGGATCAGAGCCGCCGATGTCTCGCACGGGCGGTGTTGTGCTGCTGCGAGGTGCCAGGGATAGTGCAGGTGATTGCCCTACCGGTAGCACAGGTGACGGCAGCGTCATGTCCACGGATAGCGATCCCGGGGGCACTGCAGTAGGCGAGGACGACCGTGGGTGAGTGAAGCCGGGAGGTGGCCTGAGCGACCGCGGAGTACGCACAGGGCCATGCATGTCCGCTGTATGCATGGTGCTAGGCGCGTCTGCTACGTCCTGTGCAGAGTCCGTCAGGATCCCGCAAGCAACAACCTGCGAAGCAGGGGCAGTGGGAGCAGCTCCATGACCAGAACCAATACGAACACCGGTAGTACCTGCACACAAACGAGCAGAACCATCTGGAAAAAAATCAGTCATCCGCCATTAAGAAATCAAAGTCGGATGAAGGACGGCTCGCCATGTTGGAAGAAGGGAAAGAGTTCTCATCAAAGGTAACGTGGCGAGAGATAATCACTCTATTTGTGGGAAGATCGAAACACTTGTATCCCTTGTGATCCGACGAGTAACCAAGAAAGACACAAAGTGTGGATCGTGGACTGAGTTTATGAGGCATGGTGGCAGATATATTCGGATAGCAGGCACACCCAAAGACTCGAAGATGAGAATAATCAGGAGCAACTCAATATAATGCAAAATGTGGTGTATGAAACTGGAGGGTTTTAGTGGGATGCCTGTTTAAGAGATATGTAGCTTGTGTAGAGCTTCAACCCAGAAAGAGGGCGGCAACTGGGCCTGAAACAACAACGAGCGCATGATGTTGTTAGTAGAACGAATGATCTGCTCAGCCCTACCATTTTGTGGAGAAGTATATGGGCACGACATGCTTTAGAGAACACCGTTGGTGAGGAACAATGAGCGAGCTGAGGAGTTGTCGAACTCTCGGCCGTTATCGCACTGGACACTTTTCACTACGCACCCAAACTGTGTGGCAACATAAGCAAAGAAGTGGGATAAAGTAGTGAAGGTGTCAGATTTAAATCGAAGAGGAAAAGTCCATGTATAATGAGAGCAATCATCAAGAATAATTAAATAATACTTGTAACTAGAGATGCTAGCAACAGGAGATGTCCAAAGGTCATAATGTATCAAATCAAAAAAATTTATTGCTCTAGAAGATGAAGTTTGAAAGGGAAGACGAACTTGTCGTCCTAGCTGGCAAGCATGACAAATAGATTCAAAAGTAATTTTATTACATGAAATAGCATGAGAACTGGCTAGTTTTGAGAAGGCCTCGGATCTGAGGTGTCCGAGACGTCGATGCCATATGGTGGAAGTGGTGGTGCCAGCAGCGAGGGCCACAGGAGCTATCAAAGATGATGACGACAGAAAGAGGGGGATAGAGCTGCCCAGAACTATTGCACCTGATGATCACGTTCTTGCTATAGAGGTCCTTCACAGAGAGACCAAAAGGATCAAATTCAATAGAACAATGATTATCAGTAGCAAATTACCGAACAGAAACAAGATTTTTGATAAGATGAGGAGAAACAAGAACATTATGAAGATAAAGAGGGCGATCAGGATTGGCGTAGGAGACATGTCCTGTGGAGGTAACAGGTAGGAGAGAACCATTGCCCACGACAATGTTAGAGGGAGTAGAGGAAGTAGGCGGAGAAGTGACTGTGAGATTACCAGGTTCGACGTCATATGCGAGGATGCTCCCGAGTCAGCATACCATTCCGGAGTAGAGGACGGCGGCGTCAGGGACATGGTGTTGAAGGAGGCAGCAAGATCATTCTGATTCCACATCGTCTGAGCTGGTGGGGGCAGAACGAAGGGAGCCGGAGCCGAAGCCTGAGCACCGTAGAAGGGCTGCTGGAATGGCAGAGCCCCCCATGCGTGCTGCTGTGGTGCTGTGGCAGCGAGGCAGGCAGATGGCGGAGGAGTACCAGCACGAGGTGAAGAAGTCAGTCCAGGCCATGCGCCAAGAAGGCCACTGGGACCGACCGGTCCGTACATCCGGATCGTGCCAGCCCACGGATTGTGAATCGAAGGCCATCCACCGGGACCAGGTGCAACTCCTCTGCCAGTACCGAAGCCAGGACCAGGTCCACGGTAATTGTTCTTTTTATTCTTGTTCTTGTTGCCGTGGTAGCCCCCTGGAGAACTTGATCCACCACCACCACCACCATGAGGTCCATAGCCGCTGACATGCGGGTTTGGAGCAGGGAAGGGTGGTCGAGGTGGTCGTGGAGCAGGAGGGCGCCATGCCGAAGACGAATGACCGCCGGTGGTGGCGACCATAGCAGTAGATGGTGCACTCGGCCTTCCCTCGAGCTGCAGATCAGCCCGCAGGGTGGCGAACGAGGAGAAGGGCTTCGTAGGCTTGATGATGGCCACCATGTACGCAGATTTTTCATTGAGTCCGCGGAAAGTAGTGAGTACGAGGGTGCGGTCCTGGACCGGCTCACCCAAGTCACCGAGCGCATCTGCCATGTTCTTGAGACGCCGGCAATATTCGGCGATGGATAAATCTCCCTGCACAAAGGAACGAAACTCGATATCGAGTAGCATGGCGCGAGATTCCTTGTTGCCGAGGAATTGCTCTTCCAGAGACACCAGGCCTCCCGTGCCGAAACATGGGCACCACTCCCACCCATCAGGAACTCGATTAAGTCGACGGTGAGGTAGTGTAAATCCAATGCTTGACGGTGGCATCCATGCACACCCACTCCGTGTTGTTAGAGAAATCATCATCGGACAGAACATGATCATCAAGAGCATACTTAGCAAGGACCGTGAGGAAGAGCCCACGCCACCGCGCGTACATGGTGGAGTTGAAGTCGAGGACGAGAGGGACCAAAACTTTGAAGTTTTGGACAGTCACAGCTTGCTGATGTAGAAGAGCCGTCGACTGGGCAACAACGGCGTGCCGAGCAGCCTCGGCAGCACGCTCCTCTGACTCGCGACGAAGACGATCGGCGTCGCGCAGCTCTGTGTCGCGACGAAGACGTTCAGCAACGGTGGTCACAGCAGCCGTAGAAGGTTCCTTGAGTTGCGCCATGAGATGTGTAGAGAGATGGGGATAGAGAAAAAAGGCTAGAGCCCCGACGCGCCGGAGGGAGTGGCGACGACGGCGTGACCGCGGCAAGATGAGCAGCCGGCGATCGAGGCAAGGGAAGAAGAACGGCGGCGGTGCCGCAGTTGGGTTTGCGGAAGCTTAGGCGGGGCAGGATCTGCACCGCGATGATACCATATTGGAGGAGTTAATCACGTTGAATCACATTGATCACGATGTTTACGTACATATAGGCAACCCGAGGCGGCGGCAGCTAATCCTAGCACAGGACGGCAGCCAACCCTAGCCGAGGTTGCATGGGCCTGTAGCTACGTACATGGGCCGTGATGACGTGATTACAGAAAGGCTAAAGCCTAATTACATTTACAACTCTAACAGTTTTTAATCACACCTAGCCATGCCTGCAGCATGGATGGCGTGGCTGTCGAAGACACAGTGCGTGAGGGGTGAACAGGGGCCTGCCACCCCCCCCCCCCCCCCCTCCCATGCAAGGTTCACACACTCATTATACACATGATTTTATCATGTAATTTGAAGAAAAATGTTATTTGACCCCCTTATACTTGCCTACAAGTGTTTGGCCCTCCTCATGTTTATTTTCTGGCTCCGCCCCTGTCTCCATTCCGTCACGTTCCCCTGTCTCGGTTTAGCGTACTGTAGAAAGTGAGAGACCGAGGCGGCAACAGACACCCAGGTGCTGCGCATGTAAGGTTTGTCACCAATTGAAACAGCGAGAGGTCCTACATGGGCAGACATATCACCCGCTCAATGGGCGACAAGCTAACCCAGTCATCACTTCATGCGAAATATGTCCTGACGCCTTTTAGTGGGCGATATGTACTTATCGTCCATTCAAAGGGCGACGGAGCTTTTATTTTTGCTAAATTTTAAATCGCTATGTTAGCTTTGTAAATTTTATAAAAAAAATCAAAAATAGGTACTCAACCGACTTAACAAACGAAATGAAAACAATCCACGTGAGGTTGGGTTGCTCATTACCCGAAGTGAACTGCTAAATTTGTCACTTCCTTTATTCAAGAATATAAGGATTCATGCGCTTAATAATGTAAATTAAGGATAAACAAAAAGATCATTATACTTTTACTTTTATCATTATACAAAAAAATTTCCTACATATCCAACTCAACCTCATTTGTTACACTAGTTCTAATGCCCGTACAAATGTTACAATCTAAGAGAAAAAATATTTGTTCAAAACTTCGTTAAAAAATATTAGTTAAAGATTAAGAACGGAAGCAAAATTTTCCCATGGCACTCTTCCCATGGATTTTGGCTAGCTCTTGCTAGTACGCCAGATGAGCACAGCTGTACAGGTGGAATGGGGTGGTTAGTTAGAGACCAAATACTTTTTGTTTTTGAGACACGAGGTGTGAGATCCGGAAGATCATGGTGCTTCATTTCGAGAACCAAATGGTTAGAGGAAATTTGACCCATTAGATTTGTGATAGAAAATAGTTATGGTACAATTAGAGCATCTCAACAGCCCTCTTAAAAATTCACTCTAAAAGGTGATTTTTGGGGCCAGCCAAAAAATTTTAGCGACTAATTTAATCACCTCCGTCAACAGTTTCACTAAATATATTCTAATATAGTTTAAATTCAGATCAAGTCAACAATTGATCCCACAGGTTAGTTGTACATAAGATGGATTAGGAACCCAAAAAGTTCCCCGGATGTATCTAGATTTAGAAGATTTTTGAAGGGACAAACAAGTTGAAGGGTTTTTTAAGGGAACTGTTAGAGGAGGAGGGGTTCATGTCCCTCTAGTGGGATTAATTTTGGTACAATTAGATGTCTGAACGAAGATTTATTTGATTGGTGCATTATTAGAGTTAGGACCAGCGAGTAGGGATTGAACCTCTCATATGCCTATATTTTTGTACAAATACACACTACAAGAAAATGAATATTTAGTGACCAAGTAATTTGGTTACTAAAAAATTGATAAATAGTGACAAGATTTAGTTTTTATTGTAGATATATATTTTTAGAGGCCACATGCTCATTGGTTGATAAATTCATTTAGTTACCAAGGGTTCTCTAGTTACTATTTAGTTTTAATAACCAACATGCCCAATTATTGGTTACTATATATATATATATAGTGATAAGATTTTAGTGACCAAAATATGACCAAAGTTTTTAGTGACAAAATAGTAATAGTGACTAATATCACACATATAGTGACCAAATACTTTGGTGACTAAAAAATATTTTTCTTGTATTGACAACCCTCTACAAATGCTTATATTGTTGGATACCGTGAATATTATGCGACTATCCCTAATTTTAAAATATTGACAAATCTGGATAAAATGTTACATGTGACCAATGTCTTGAAATATCGATTAGTTTAAGTCAACAATATCAACATTTAAAACCGATTGGAGTGGAAAGGACTATCTAACATTACACTTAAAAACAGGTCCTCCGGGAAGGACACACAACCAGAGTTTTAGAAACCGGTCCGAACCCTGTTTTTCACATTCATAAAAACCGATCGGCTAGCCGGTTTTGCTACAGTAAAATCGAATAGGACCAGTTTCACTAGTTTTCACGAAAACCGACCGGTGTAAAACCTTTCTAGAACCCTGCACACAACAAAAAAGTAAGCGACGTCGAAAGCGTAAGAGAGGTGCTATAAACAAATGCGCGAGACCGATCTACATGGGGGCTGAGCGGTAAGCGGACTTTGGAGGCAGCGCGTTACAACGGTATTAGAGTTGAACCTTCACTGCAGGTGCAAGTGCGCGTGCGCGTGTGGTTAGCCCATGTCACGGCTATGCACGAAGAGAGGATTCTGGTTATCAATTGCTATTTATATGGTAGGCTACTGAGGGCATTAGCTCTTAAGGAGGTGACTGAGTGTGGTTTGAGCCTTAATGATTTATAATTGAAGTGAAGAGTAGAGGTAAGATTAGTCTCATTCTAGTTGTTCAGAGAGGTGAGCACCAGCTTATAACACCCGTTGATCCATTATCACGAAGCGAAGTCGAAAGCGTTAGAAAGATTCTAGCACAAATGTGCGAGCCCCACCCCATGTGGGGACTGAGAGGTGTGCGGATTTTAAATGTGGAATGTTACAATATGGCCCACGACAGTGACGCCACTGCCCACTACTTACCAGGCTCCTATAGGCTCATAGGCAACGACGACTCCCCCTCCCCAACTGGCCTAGGTCCTCTCTCTCGCATCTTTAACTGCTAGCCCGAGATAGACTGTTTATTTAATACACTTTTATTTATGGGTTAATTGATATATGCTATTATAATTTTCACTTTTCATGTTTCTGAGATTTACCATTACTATTTCATTTATTGAAAAGATACCATTACTATTTCATTGTTATTGGAAACATACCATTATTAACCCCTTTGTACAGCCTGCATACCTTCTCTCTCTATGGTACTTTCGTATTGTCCAAAATAACCCTGCCAACAGCTCCTTTAGAACAACTCCAGCGGCTTCAGGCCCTAGCCAGACCAGATCGACCTCGTCCCTTCGTTCTCCTCCCGGTCGCTGAGTGCAGCAGCCTTTGAGGCAAATCAGCAGCAGCCTACTGGACCTGATTCCCTTCGGCACAGATGCTCCCTTTGCGCATTTCCCTTCCCCTGATTCTCCTGCTCCCGTGCTTCTCAATTTGGTCTGGGTGGTGCAATGTTAGATGCAAGTAGCTTCGCCTAGGTCGATGGGAAGATGCTGCCCATCATCCAATGCCCCTGTTGACGCATTCCAATCATTATGCTAGTGAGCAAGCAGGTTGATATATATGGGAAGGCGTGTGAGAATAACAATCGGGTGAGTTATTGGAATTTTCTGTAATTGCTTTAAATTGATTGGATAACGAATTCTGAAATGGTTATTTTGGTCTTCAGGATTATCCGAGTTCATGCAGATTTTTCAAGACTGATGATGCATATAAATGATACTTGCGAAGAGAGAATCGACTGTCAAACCATACAGAAAGAGTATACAAAAATTGTATAGATACAAGGTATAATCCGAGTTCATGCAGATTTTTCAATGAAGATGCATATGCAGACTTTGAAATGGTTATTTTGGTCGATTTGGGGCTGCTGGCAGGTCAATTTGGGCTATATGAAAGAATTGTATAGATACGAGGTATGCAGACTATACAAAGGGGTCGATAATGGCATGTTTTCAATAACAATGAAATTATAATGGTATCTTTCCAATAAACAAAATAGTAATGGCAAATCCTAGAAACGTGAGAGTTATAATGGCATATATCCAATTAATGTTTTTATTTTTATCCTTTTATTTTTTTTATTTTTCTTTTTAAATTTTGTTTCTTTCCTTTCAAAATATTTGTCATTTTTACATGTTTCCTTTTTATTATACTCATGTATGTGTCCATCAAAATATTTAGAAAAAAGTTATTTTTATTACTAGAACAATATATTTTACTATAGAAAATTTAGATTTTTTACTGTTACATCATTCAATTTATTAAGACCAAATATTCAAAAATTTAAAAAAATTAAAAATATATTCATGGGGGGATTTTTTTCATTAATTATTAGTAACATGATGGTTCAAAGGAATTAAAAAATTGAGTTAAGAAAAAAATCAATTCAATGTTTAAAATACTAATTTAAATCCTGTCTTACTTGGTTGATGGGTGTGACCGAATAGGCCGAGAGGCGGTGTGGGGAAGGCATGTAAAATATGAATTCTGCCCAATAATGCTAGGCGACAAATTAGTGCACCCATGCAGAGGAAGAGGCGCCTACCTCCGACACCCCCCCCCCCCCCCTGCCTGGGCCGTTTTCATTGATTAGGCTAAGCGGGCCGAATTCCTCCATCGGATTAGTTGGGCTGACACATCCGCTTTTGATTTAATCGCACGCTGGAACAAGTGGGCTGTTAATGATAAAAACTGTCACATGTCTGGGCCTAGCTATGCTCAAAACAAATTTTCTCTAGCACGAATGTCATTTTTTAAATCCATTTGAAACAAATTCTACATAATTAATGCAAATAATAGATCCCACATGAATATATGCTTTGAGGTTTTTTGAATTTATTTTTAGGCATTTCTAATGTTTCATCTTTTAAAAATTATTTGTTAGTAATGAAAATCAATTGTTCCTATACTAAATATCAATTGTTCTAGTAGTACAAATTTAGTTATTTTTGTAGTAAAATAAATCGTTCTGAATATTTTGTTAAGTATATTTTTAAATTACATTTTCAAATTTAAAATATTTCGTCTGAATGAACCGAATGTTCCATTAGTAAGATTCATTTGTTTCCATGGTAGAAATAAATTGTTCCAATAGTACAAGTCAATTGTTTCAATAGTAAAATCAATCTAGTAATAAAAAATAATTAGTTGCAAATATTTTGAAAGACAAAAAAGAATGAAAATTTAAAAATTTTAAAAAAGAAAAATGATAAAATAAAATAAAATGAATAGGGAAAAATAAAATAATAAAACATAAAAACTTAGACAGTCTATATAAGAAATAAAAAGATAATAAAAATAAAAAAGCCCCAACGGGTCGTGGCTTAAGCAAAGCACAGCTGTCGCACGTCGACCTAAGTGGTGGGCCGGGGGGACCGAGATGGGCTGAAAAAAATACAAACTAGAAAGAAGTTGCGGGGTCGTCGGAGCCTGCTTTCTACCCGCCTTGGTCGGAGGCAAACATTGGCGAAGGGGCAGGGGCTGCAAATTAGCACAACCTGCCCATAACAAATTGGCGCGCTCCTCCGCCTCCAGCACGTCTCCACTTTCACCTGCATGCTTAATTTTGCGAACGTTATCAACAGAAATATATATATATTTTTAAGACGTATCAACAAAAATAATTGCGCATCTATTGGATGTACTAAAACTAATTATTAGTTTGAACTAATAATTAACCAGTTAATTGTTACTCTCCCCGTCTAAAAAAAAGTATTTTTTACTTTTAGAAATCACTTTTGACTATTCGCTTTAAAAAATTCAAAAAAAAATTGTTTAGTTTGTTGTAAATTGTTTTATCATTACAATTATTTTAAGCGTGACTCATTTCTTTTTATATTCGTACAAATTTTTTAAATAAGACGAGTGGTCAAATGTGAAGCCAAATAAAAAACATTTATTTGGGACAGAGAAAATAGTCAGTTGCTTGTTTAGCATCCCAAAATAAATGTCATTTTAAAAAATTAATGTTTGGCCGTTTGTTTTATTTAAAAAATTATAAAATTCTAAAAATACGAAGAGTTTAGAATTGATTTAAGTCTAAAAAGATACTTATTTTGAGATGAAGTGAGTACCCTATATTTCTAATTTTCGCTGGATTTTTATAATGCTTACATGCATGGAAGCTACTTAGAAGAATGTGCTAAAGGTGTTCAGTGTATCCAACCTAAGATTTCTGGGGAACTTTTTAACACTGCGGGATTGGATCTAAATGTGCCATTTGAAGACATACATGCCCTCTATCGACTTCAAAGATTGGATGCCACTCTCGTAACCGTACGGTGCTTGTAAGTGTTTCGAACAATAATAACTTTATAATTAGTCATACTATTAATAAACATAATAGTTGATTATATATTGTTTCATGTTTTTAGAATGTGCTTCCACTCTAGTGCGTATAAGAGTCAGGAACCTTAACCCAACAGCAATACGCCAATCAGCGATCAACGTCGCTATGGACCACCTGAGTTGAAGGGCAAGAGGAAGAATCAGCAAAAGACGTTCCATAAGGTGTTGGTCCAAAATGCTAGGGATGTTGTATCAGCCTACATAGGTAGGGCCATTGACCATTGGCAAGACAGACATTGCATTATGGTTCCTTATAACTTTGAATGAGTATGCTTTCTTCTATCACTTACTTAATCCTATTTTGACTAATAAATTGAAACACTAACATGATTAAGTGTACTTTTTTTATAGTGATCATTGGATTGCTTTCATGAAATATCCAAAATTAGGGAAGGCTTGAGTATTTGACTCTCTTGATCGTGAGAGGAGCACGTACAATGATATCTTGTAAGTCTTTGATTCGTAATGACCTCTAATATTATTTTAATTCTTTAGTGATCTGATATTCCTAATCGTGACACAATATTTCTTATTATTTTAATTCTTTAGTGTTCTAAATCAGGTTTGGAGGACAACACTATTCAAAACGGACAGAAAAAATGTCGTACAAAACACATTTTCTGGTATTACTACACCATAATTCAATAATCTATATCTATTTTTGTCTATATATTTGAGACTTTTAACCTTTTCATTTTGTTTCCAAAGTGTGCAAAACAGGTTTCTGATAGTGTGCATTGTGCCTACTAAGTGAGCAAATACATAAAAGCTAGCACTGGAAAATACATGACATTGCCTAAAGAAGATTATGTATGAAAAAATGTAAATACTTGCAGTTTTAGTACTATTATTATATGTATTTTCACACTGTATTGATATTTGTATTTTAGTAATTACTAATTATGTTCTTAATATTGGCAGCTTGACAAGCAGGTGCATGAAAGCCAATTGAATCAAGCCACACTCAATGACAATGCAGCTCGGATGATCTGCTTCATGATGCATGAGTTCATTCATCCATTAGGACAATATCATGAATTTTTAGGTGATGTGGCAGCATATACAGAACTTGCTAATAAGTAAATTGAACAATGCTGATCTAATTTGGCAAAATTTTGAAGCTGAGTAGAAGAGAATTAATGAACAAGACCGAAGTTGGCTGAGCAAATGAAATTTTAGTTGTAAGTTCTATGTAAAGTATGTATATTCATGTATGTGTAAATTAAGCTGCTATAGTAGATAAACTTGTGTACATATGTGACCCTAAGCATTCACTCTGCCAATATATTTTATTAATATATTATTTGCATTTGATTTGTGTTATTCTGATGGCTCTTAATCAAATATATGAATGTGTAATTAAATATTAAAAGTGTCGGTTTTGTGACGTCACAGAAACCGACGCCTCTAATCCAAAAAGTAGTGTCGGCAACATGACATCATAATATATGACATGAGAGTCCTGTAAACAATGTCGACAAAATTGATATCATTGAGACTGACATTGTTGGTAGTGGGAGCAGTGTCAGTTGCATGACGTCAACACAACCGAAACCATAGTTGAAAATATCAGTGTTAGTTCCATGATGTCATAATAACCGACACTGATATTAACGTAAATCAATGTCAGTCAAATGACGTCAAGTAAGCGACACTGGTGTAACTAATAGCAGTGTCGGTCAGATGATATCATGTCGACGGACACTGCTATTGTTGTTACTAGTGTCGGTCTCGCTGACGTCATTGTGACCGATACTGATGATACTGCTATTAGTGTCAGCCTGATGATGTTATTTGACCGACACTGATAATTTGTTTCACTGTCGGTTTCTTTGACCCGACATTGATTACTATTTACACAGCAGTGTCGTATAAGGAGTGTTGCACAATTTGACCGACATTGCAGAACCTTATGAGCTCACATTGAAGGGTCTTGTAGTGTATCCTAATGAAAATGGAACTTACTTTATGCGGCGATTATGTTTCCTGTTTGCTGCAGAACTAATATTATCTACTACTTTTATGTACCTCTGGTCTTGATTCGCAGATGCTCTTCATCGCCTCGATCTGTTCAAGTATCTACACGCAAGAATCACTAATTGCTGCAAGTAAAATTCCAGAAGATCAGCAAGCGTTCTCACAATCCTAAGTGGCAGGAAATTCTATTGCTGTTTGGGAATTTGGATATGGAAGTTGGGTTTGAGATTGGGAAACGAGGGAGACCTTCTTGGGCGACCGGCTTGACGACGAAGACAATGACAAGTCCCGTGGAGTACATTTGTACTCACGTTTGCTTTGTTGAAGTTTTGCAGGTGAGAACGAGGTGTTTGGCTACTTCTTCCCCGCCAATGTCGGCGATGGGGATGAGTAGTTGTTTTACAGCCTTGACGCGTGATGGTGGTATTTGTGGGCTGAACACAACCATCATTTTTGGTTTATTTTGTAAACATTTCCACTGCATACTCATTGTTTATCCCCGTTAGAACCTAAACAAAACTTGGTGGAATCTATTTTACAAAGTTTGGGAGTTGAAAACTATCACCCCGTCACTCCTGTTCATATAAATTTCAATTGTGCCCTTTATACTCATGGCTTGTAATAACTTCTCTAATATTATTTTTAAGTATGTGTGACCCTTTGGTGATATATGCAATGTTATTTACCAATATGCTCATATCTTTAGCGTTGTTTGGGAACCATATCGGAGGACTACCAAGATTGATTTCTCGTTAGTTGAATTTCAGACTTTTATGCCATTGGTGAACAACGAGCTAATTTGACTTATTGGAACTCAACATGGACGGTTCCTCACACGTTATTATCATGGACATGGGGCAAGGGGATTGTATGACTGCATTAATAAATATATATATACTAGCATGCCGCTATGTACAAAGAGAACTTGATTTTCGAGTATATTATATGGCATACTAACACAAGGATTTCCACCAGGGAATCCTTTCCCACCATCAAAGCCACAAAAGCCGTGAGATTTGGTATGACTCCAATTTTTCTTCTCTTCGGTACAAACCCACCAGAGGCGATCTTCTAAATATGAAGGCAAGATGTACTATCATCACATTGAAGACACCATCCTTGCTGGCACTCTCGAAGCTGAAGTTGCCAAGGCAAAAGTGTAAAAGAATGTCGCTATTCACTACAAGAAAATGAATCTTTAGTCACCAAGTTTTAGTGACCAAGTAATTTGGTTACTAAATATTGATAAATAGTCACTAAAATTTAGTTTTTATTGTAGATATACATTTTTAATGACCAAAATATATGCTCATTAGTTGATAAATTCATTTAGTTACCAAGGGTTCCCTAGTTGCTATGTAGTTTTAGTGACCAACATGTCTAATTGTTGGTTATTATATACATAAAGTGACAACGTTTTAGTGACTAAAATGCGACCAAAGTTTTTAGTGACAAAATATTTATAGTGACTAATATTACACATATAGTGACTAAATAGCTCGGTGACTAAAAAATAATTTTCTTGTACTGATTGTGGAAGCTCATGATATTTTGAAGAATTTAGAGAAGCTCTGTGTTGTATACCAGAACCAAAGCAAGGTCCTCGATGTTCTTAATAATGCTTCTTCTAAGCTGTCCTTGTGAATAATACATAAGCGTGATCTAGCGGAAATGCAAACACCCTTCATAATTACAGAAGGAAGAGAAGCCAAATTAAGAAGTTGCACGCCGCGTTGAGTGTCATATAGTTGAAGCTGCATTAGTTGCGGAAGAATCACATGGCTCCGAGTATTCAGACCCTGTGACTGGTCCTTACGTGTTGTCGTTGAAGGCTAAATGTCCGAATGAGTAAAGAAGGCTCCCTAGGGAAGCTATAATGAATGAGTTTTGGACACATTATGAGACGTCCAGATCGCTATCATGGTTGAAGTCCGTCCATGCCCAATGGACATAACTCGCTCCAGACATCCATGAACCCTCCACGTTTTGTCGGAAAAAAAAAGATCCACCATTTTAAAAGGAAGACTTATTCATGCCATTTCGGTCTAGGCCACATTTTCTGGTTCCTGGAACGAGGGGGGAGGGGAAGACTTGTGAAGCAAGTGGGTCAACGTTTGGCATTCACGTTTAATAAATGTTTTTGAGTTGTTTTGCACATTTGATTCTCATGTCTCGGGTTATGCACGGCCAAAGATTGATTCTCACGATGCCGCAGTATCCACGTTTAAAAGACATGCATTCTGGGTTGTAGCCATTTGATTAAGGGCAATTATTTTTCTCCCCTGTTTCGAAGGCTAATAGCCAATTTGACTCTATTTTTTGAACTTTACCGATTTGACCCTGTTTTCAGAAACGAACAATCATCATGATCCTACTCCGTGTTACCGAAGTTGTAGTTAAAATGTCAAATCTACCCTTGCTGATTTGATCCTACTTTTGTCCTTGTTTCTGATCATTTAACTCTAATATGGTATTTTGAAATGTTATTTGGAAGCATTTTGACAGAATTTTGAGTTAAGTTTTGATGGCAATTAATCAAGTTTAAACAAACTTTTACTGAGCATTCTGTAGCAGCATTTTGACAGGGCTAACAATATGAAAATAAGATCCAAATGTGGACACATTACCAACAACTCATAACATTTTATAAACAAACAATAATGCATGTCCAACAAACACATTCATACATCTTGAGTGACACTTTATGTACATGTCAAAGAAATGGCATCTAATAAAGAATTAATTGATACATGCCATTACAATTTTGTGAAATTTAAAATATGCCATTTGAGCCCACGTGTCATTCTCTTGCAGAGTCTTATCTTTCATTGACCCATGAATGACATATTTCAAAGTTTACAAAATTGTAATGGTATGAATCTAATTTGCCCTCTAATAAAAGTTTTTGACATGTCCAGAAACAGGAATAAAACACCATAATAAATACAAATGACAGAAGGGTTCTCTAAAATTTTGCATCACATCTATCTCTATGTTTGTGAGAGGAATAAAACACCATAATAAACCTATAGACGGTTGCAGAAACCTTCAACAACTGTCAACTATTTTGAGGAGGACCTGCATGCCCGCGTGGACGGCTGGCAGCCCAGTATGGAGGCCTAAGAAGATCAGAACGTCAAATGGATGGTTTTAGATATGTGAATATATGTGGCTTTGTTGACCTGGGTTATATTGGTTTACCATATACTTGGGATAATCGGCAGTGTAATTCTGCTAATTTCAAGGTTCGGCTGGACAGAGGGCTAGCGATGGCAGATTTGTTCTGGTTGTTTAACAACGTCAAGGTATGGCACATACAAACTACTGCATCTGATCATTGTTGCTTAATTCTGGAGTGTGGAAATGAGAAAAGAAAAGGCAGGAATAAAAGGAGGCCTTTCCGTTATGAAAACATGTGGAGGAGAGATCCAACATATATCCCTCTGGTTCAGTCTGTGGAATGGGTGGACTGAAACGCCAAATTTAGACTCTCTTTCGATTCATCTAGGGGAGGTGGCTAGCTCAATGAAATCTTGGGAACATTGTACCTTTGGTTGTGTCCGTAAGGAGTTGGGTAAGCTATGAAAAGGGCTGGAGGTTGTGAGGAGTCATTCCTTAGGCTCTGGTCCATCAAGGAAAGAACGCCATTTGATGGCAAAAATTTCAGAGATGTTATCAAGAGAAGAAATGATGGAAAAACAGAGATCATGTGTTGATTGGCTGAAACATGGGGATCAAAACACGACCTTTTTTCAGGCCAAAGCAAGGGAACATGCAAAAATCAATTGGATCGAGGCAGTCAAAAAAGAGGACGGTTCTTTTGTATCAACGCAAGAAGTGGAGGATTTGGCAAAGTCCTTTTATTCTAACCTGTTCACTCGACAGGAGGACCTTGATCTTGGGCCAATTCTGAATTGTGTACCACAGAAGGTAATGGAGGAGATGAATGCTACTCTGGTACGACCTTATAAAGCGATAGAGGTCAAAAGAGCAGTGTTCATGATGGGTGCTAACAAATCTCTAGGGCCTGATGGTTTTACAACTGGATTTTACAAATTTCATTGGAAAACTTTGGGTGCCAGTGTAACTTCGGCTGTTTTGGATTTTTTGAATGGAGGTGTTCTTCCGGAACCATAAATATGACAACTATTGTCCTGATACCGAAGGTTAAAAATCCTCAAGAACTGAAGAAGTTTAGGTCTATTTCTGTGCAATGTGGTATATAAAATATGGTCCAATGTTATAGCAAATCGCTTACGAGGGATCCTGGATAATATTATTTCAGAACAACAAAGTGCTTTTGTCCCAGGACTGATGATTACTGATAATGTTCTCATTGCACACGAATGTACCCATTACCTCCAGAGGAAGAAAGGAAAATCAGGAGCGTGTGCGATCAAATTGGATATGGCAAAAGCATATGATTTGGTAGAATGGGATTATCTTCATAGGATCATGTCCAAGTTGGACTTTCATGAAGGCTTTATATCTCTGATTATGAGGTGTGTGACTTTGGTTTCTTTAATCAAAGTTAATGGAAATTTAACTAGCTAGTGTTTTCACCCGACAAGAGGAATTAGGCAAGGAGATACCTATATGTCCTTACCTCTTTATTCACGCTCCATGGATATCGCACCTTCTATTCGCGGATGATTGTATCATTTTTTCAGAAGCTACGCGAAGGGGGCCAGAACGACTTAGGAGAATTTTGGATATTTATCATCGAGGTTCAGGTAAACTGGTGAACAGGGATAAATCTGCTATATTTTCAGTCAAAATTATTCTGATGAAATGAAGGAAGTAAGAACAGAATTGCATATAGAAACTGAAGCTCTATCTGAAAAATATCTAGGGCTACCTACTGCTGTTGGACGCTCAACGAAGGAGGCTTTTGAATTTCTTCTGGAAAGAATTAAGGGCCTGGTTGGAACCTGAAGTGGAAAAGAAGTGAGTAGTGCTGGGCGAGAGGTCTTGCTGAAATCAATAGCCCAAGCGATCCCGACGTACTCCATGAGTTGTTTCTTATTATCAAAAGTTACATGTAAGAAGATGAGAGATCGGTGATAGCAACTACTGGTGAGGTAGTTCAGCGGACAATAGACATCTACACTGGACGAGCTGGGATCGGCTCATGAGCCATAAATCAAAAGGCGGTATGGGTTTTAGGGATTTACATCTTTTTAACAGAGCCATGTTAGGGAAGCAAGGATGGAGAATTATTACTCGTCCTGATAGTTTATGTGCTAAGGTGCTGAAGGGGCGTTACTTCTATGATAGTGATTTTGTCTCATGTAACAGAAAGAAACATGCCAGTCCAACCTGGAGAGCAATCTAGCTTGTCAGGAAGAGATGTTCTGAAAAAAGGAATGATCAGGAGAATTGAAAGCATTTTGGTGCGCAACCGATTACACCAAGTGACGGACAAGAGGTCTCTTTGGTAGCTGATCTTTTAACAAAGTCAGGTCAGTGGAATGAAGCCCTTATTAGAGAAATATTTCTGCCAATAGACGCTGATGCAATCTGCAAAATTCCAGTGAGGGGGCAGGATGACGATGGGTGGGCATGGGAGCCAGATAAGCACGAAATTTTTTCAGTTAAGTCAGCGTATAAACTCCTGGATGCAAATTTTGATCGGGGAACAATGATGGAAGCAAGCAGTTCTGGAGATGAAACCTGGAATAAAATCTGGAAATTATCGGTTCCTCCGAAGGTTAGAGTTTTTTGGTGGAAAGTGCTACATGATTTCCTTCTGGCAAATGCTAATCTTCATGCTCAACATATTGATCGAATACCAAATTGTGACATATGTGGTGAGGATAAGGAGACCATCAAACATGTGCTACTAGATTGCTCTGTTGTCAAGACCTTTTGGGAACATGTAAAGCTGTTAACCGAGAATAAAATTCCTAACTTACATCTGGTCTCATGGGCAAGTGACCTACTCAGGGAAGGGGTGTGCTCAAATAAAGCAAGATCAACCTTTATCAGTGGAATGTATTCTTTGTGGATGCAGAGAAACAGAAGGCGTCACGGTGAACCTTTGATGTCAATCCAATTAGCGGTGATCTCACTACTACAAAAAGTTTTTATCCTGACACCCCCCCTCTGAACGTGCAAGCGGTTGATAACTATCCGCTGCCTGCACTAATAGAAAAGTGGGTCCCACAAAGAGAACCGCTGGCACTAATACCCTCAGTGCAGACGGCCGTCTTAACCAACTATCTGCACAAAAGCACATATTAGTGTAGGCGACACTTTAAGATAACCACCGGCACTAAGAGCATTTCTGCCCGCGGCTCTCTTAGTGAATCGCCGGCGCTGTGAACATTAGTGCCCGCAGTCTTCTAAGAGAATCACTTCGCCTTTTACACAATCTGTTCTGTTATGAGGTCCGCCTGCACAAACACGGCACAGTATAAATAGTGGCCGCCGGCCGTCCTGTTTCTCACGCGAGGCAGCAGGACCAGAGCGTGTGCGCAGCGGCGAGGTGAAAACCGATCCGCAAGGGGAAGGTTTTCTATCTTTTTTGCAATCTTGTTCTTTAGGGTAATCTTGTGCTCCTCGTCCGATTTATTTCAAAATAAAGTGTGATTTGTGTCTTAATTCCTTGATTATTCATTATCTAAGGTTCTCAATGTTTTGCCATTTTAGTGGATTTATATTGGCTAAAATTTTTGGAATCTTGTTCTCTAGGGTAATCTTTTGCTCCTCCTCCGATTTATTTCAAGATTAAGCGTGATTGGTGCCTTAATTCTTAGAATCCTTATTATCCAGGGTTCCTCAAAGTTTTGCCTTTTTAAAAGATTTATATTGGCTAAAATTTAGAATATTTTGATAATTCCTAACCTACTAAGTTTCCGTTCATGTTGTACAAGTCGTAAATTTGAACTTTGTTAATTATTAATTAGCATTTTATTCTATATAGCTAATATGTAATTAGTATTCTATTTATTTAAGTCTATAACATTATGCGTAGGTTGAAATAAAGAATGGATCGAGCATGGATATACAATGCACCAAGATCTTCTCCTAAGTTTCTTCAAAATATTTTTTTTATTTGTTGAAGCCGCCAAGAATCATGCTAAGAGAGAAAAGAGAAATGAGATATTTTGTCCATGTATTCATTGCGTCAACGACATTACCTGGTCAAATACTTTAGTGATCCAGTCACACTTGATCAAGAGAGGTTTTGTGAAGAACTACGCCATATGGACATCACATGAGAAAAAGATATGTCTCAAGTGGATTGTCCAGATATTGTGGCAGTTGGAGGCAGCACCGATCATCTTAGTATGGATCTTAATACTGACGATCGTGATGATGATGATGAAGATGATATTTTATTTGACTTTGAGAAGATGATGCATCACGTTGAACCACAAGTGCTAACATCTATGGGGGTTGAGAGAGGTCTAGCTAATATGAAAGTTTTGAAGAAGGCATCGAATGATTTTGTATGAGGAATCAAATGGATGTGATAAAGAGTTCACGATGTTTCATGCTGTGCTTGAACTTATAAAGTTGAAAGCCTAACAAGATGCCAACCACCACTTATAGAGCTAAGAAACTTATATGTCCATTATTGCTAGGTGTGAAAAAAATACATGCGTGTTCAAATCATTGTGTGTTGTATCGCAAAGAGTATGAATTTATGGAAAAAAATGTCCGATATGTGGCATAGTCAATACAAAAAGAGTTACTCCCTCCGTCCCGATTTATAAGTCGTTTTGGAGTTGGGCACGGGGATTAAGGAGAGTGGAAAAGATGTGATGTGTTAAAAACGAGGAAGAAAAAGATAGAGATAGAAAAGTATTGAGAGGAGAGAAAGTGTATTGGAAAGTGAGAATGGCTTATAATTTAGAGAAAGTTGTTGAGTAAAAAATGATCTATAATTTGGGACTGAGGGAGTACAATCATGTATACCCTAGTAATTTGAAGAAAAGAGCACAGAAGAAGAATAACTCTATCGGTTCTGAGATAGATGATGACAGTAGTTCCAACGAGTTACCTAATTCTTTCTTTATTTATGTAGCGATCACTATATTTTTATCCTTATAAAACCAATGGAGACGATAGGGGTAGTCTTTGACTCACTCAATTACCCCAAAGAACAATACAAAGATTTCGTCGAGATTTTAGAAAAGTAAGTATACTTTCTGCATGTATATTGGTGGATACTTATTATAATACAATTTATTTCTATTTCGTAATCATTTTTTGTATTTATATAGTGCATATAAATTTTACATTAAACTTGGCATGGTCCATCCTCAAAGAAAGAAAAAGCTAACTCTACGCTATGATTATTCGGTAACAAAAACATCTCGTTTTCATATGTAACAGTAATTGTCCTAAATTTTTAACTAATTTAGTTTGTTTTTGTTTGAAATGTCATAAGCAACCTCTCGGCGCTGTCCTATGTGGATATTATGTCTGCAAATATCTTAGGATTACTGGATATTATAGAGTGAATCGTGAGGATGTAAGCTATCTTATCAATCTGTTTTGTATACTTAGAATAGTTGTTATTATAATTATAGTAATTATCTATCATCTTTTCATTTACAGCAACCCAATGTTGATGAAGAATGGCCTTGAGGAAGAGATATGGAGCTTACAAGAGTTGACTCCATCCGTAGTGACTTATGCTATTTTATCCGTCGAGAGATTATTCATCGGGATGGAGTATTTTTTGAAAGAGAAAACATTGAATTGCTTTTGTACCCACATTTATCATTGTTTGATTTATCTTTGTATGATAGGTTTAAGATTATATAAATGTACTTGGATTTGTGGTTGGATGCTATGTAATGTGACATTTAGATAATTGTTTTGTAATATATAGTTGTTTGTATTTTAATCATCCGCTAGATTACTTTGATGAAATATTGAATTCAATATCTATTTTGAAACTTATTTGTACATGCTGTATAAAAGAATTATATATCCTGTATAAAAGTATCTATAAAAATAAAAAATAGTTTCTACAGGCGGTTGATGCTGCAGACCGCTTAGATTTAGGAAGCACACTGCAGATGGCTTTCTTAACCAGCCGCTTGCACTAATGTTGTTAGCGCCAGTGGCTATTTAAGATATCCGCCTGCATGAAGTATGCTAATGCAGGCTGTGGATTAAGATATCCGCCTGCACTAATTATATACTTAGTTCTATTAGTGCAGGCGGTTGGATTAAGACATCCGCCTGCACAAATTGTATTAGTGCAGCAGTTCATATAAACGCGTGTACAAATGCACTATTTTTACAGGCTCACTAACGCTAGCGGAAGCGAAAACCCCCTACGGAAAAGGGTTTAGAACCTCCTATAAAAAGGGTTTTTGTAGCAGTGTCTGGACAATTGATCTTTCTTATGATCTATGGCAGCTAGCTATGCCACAGCGAAAGGAAAAAAACAGATAACCCGTCAGAGTTGTGTATGGAAACCACCAGAGTGGGATTGGATAAAATGCAATTTGGATGGAACTTTTGTTTCAGAATAGGCACAGGGAGCGACGGGAGTAGTTTGCCGTGATCACCGGGGTGCATTCAGGGGAGGAGTTTCTCGTTGGTACCGACATAGCTTGGATGCTTTAACAATGGAATCTTTGGCTTGCCGGCGGGATGGAGTGGCCTTCGCGAAGCAATTGCATTTTCAGAAAGTGTGCATAGAGACGGATTGCAGTGAGCTGGTCAAGCTTTGGAATGAGGCAGATCAACAACGCTCTACCATAACACCTATACTAAAAGGGATTAAGCAGATTAGCTCATCCTTTAATTCCTTTAGAATCACTCATGTGGATCGTGATTGTAATGGAGTAGCTCATGTTTTAGCTAAGCAAGCTTCGGAGGCTACAAATCAGAGGGTGTGACAGAAAATCCCATATTGTGTAGACCATTTGTTGGCTACAGACTGTAATTATCTAAGAAATTAATCAATGAATTGAAGAGTAAAAAAAAAAAAAAAAAACACGAACGCTGATGCCCTCCCATGCTCACATCGAGGCCTACTCACATCCGTCGACCCTCATGCCCGCGCGGCCAGCTGGCTGCCCACGCTCGCAGCTCTGTCAAGTACCTGCAAAATTATTTATGAGGATTAACCCCAGGTGAGACATCCAAGTTTCAATCCCTGGATCGAACTCGGGCGGGCAGCGCTCCAGCGGAGCAGCTTTGCCACCTGACTACAAACCTGTTTTCTGCCCAGACGCTAACGATAAAATGTGATTTAAATAATTTTAATGATAAAGTAAATTATAATAAAATATATAATATTCATTAAATTTTTTTAATAAAATAAATAGTTAAAGTTGATGTTAAAAATTAGTTGTAGCAATAATTTAAAAACAGAGAAAGTACGTGCAAATCTCTCCTGATTCCTGAATCCTGACACATAAGGTCACCGGCCATCTCGGTCCGAGAAAACAATCGGCGGACTGCTGACATGGCAAAGGATGGCC
Source organism: Zoysia matrella (assembly GCA_001602295.1). Taxonomy (NCBI): domain Eukaryota; kingdom Viridiplantae; phylum Streptophyta; class Magnoliopsida; order Poales; family Poaceae; genus Zoysia; species Zoysia matrella. Next base: position 209,537 of record BCLG01000196.1, read on the forward strand.
TAGTTTTAGAATCTCAAACTGGACTGAATCAAGCCCTCCACTTACCTACCCTCCTCTTGCCGTAGCCGAACCTAACCCTTGCGTTTCCCTCTTTACAACAAACCGATAAATTAAAACGAGTGACCTTATCAGCAACGAGCTGCCTAATACGACGTCATCATCATGTGACCAGGAAGGAGAGTCCGGCATCTCCACACCTGGGAGCGAGCACTCGAGGGAGATTTAAAACTGCAAATCGAGAGTCAACTCTTGGAAGGAGGCTGAGCGAAAAGTTGTTGGCGTGTCAGCCTAGAGACACATAGTACTTCCTTACCCGTACTGCTTAATTAAACTGGAGTTTGGTTCCTTAATTACAAAAGGAGTAGCAGACCGCCAGGTAATACTAGCACCAAACTCCCAGCTACTCCCAGCTACTCATGACATGTTGTGTCCTAGTCGGGGTTAGCCAGGCAGCCAGGTTCAATGCGTGGCTCGCACTCAACGGTAGTTCTTTCCTTGCCTAGTACTAAAGATAGAGCACTATACTCTACTACCGTACTTTCTTCTAGAAGCCATTGTACTTAATTTGGTAACCGTGACGAGCAGTTTGGCGTGGCTCATGGGGGAGCTTTTGCCACGGCTTATACGATGAGCCCTGCCAAAGGGTGTGTCCGTGAGCCGCTTTGCCTGCGGCACGCCGATAAGCCAGGGGAAAAAAAAATACGCGGTGAAGGAAAAGCCAGCCATCGGAAACTTTTCCGGCTCACAAGTCTGGCACATACGAAGATTCTCAGCAAATTACAAAACTTACCCCTCATTTCTCCTTTGAACTCATTACAAAGATTCCCAGCAAATCACAGGCCTGATGCATATAAATCACTTTTAATGAGGGATTAGCAAGGGTGATATTGTTTAGCAAGGAATTAGCAAGTGCATACATCACTATTAGCAAGGATTAGCCAGGGATTAGCAAGTGCGCTCTAATAAATCTATAAAAAAGAGAATGTAAGGTGACGGCATTTTTGACAATTCATCTCATCTCTATATTTTAGAAAAACCGCAATAAGCTGTTCTACCAAACTTTAAAAAAAGCTTAAACTTATTTTAAAAAGCTACTCCAACTTATAAATTAAAAGTAAAGCCCATTTTACACAAGCCGCAACCATACCAAAGAGCCCTGTAGTATAGCTGGCTAGCTGCCCATGTGGCATAAACAAAAATCGCCGTACTTCTTGATTGGCCCCCCGACGCCAACGACCATTTTCTTCTCCCTGAGGGCAAACTGAACTAGTAAAAAGAGATTGCGGGTACACACACGGAGTCCTTGTATGCTGCCGGCGGAAAGGACAAGGACACGTGATGAATCGACGATATTCTTAAGCGGCTTGCCACTAGTACTCATAATGAACGAGGAAAACAGCCTACGATTAGGTAATCAGGGCCCAAGTAAGCACCCGCCCTGCCCAAAGGCATGTTGGTATGGATTCTGGAAGTGTTTTTCTTCTGATTTTAAAAAAGATCCACTAAACAATTCTACAAGAAGTGTTTCTATATCTTTTTTCAAAAAGTACTTCTCTATTATTAGATACTCCCTCCGGTTCACAAAGGAGTTTAAGACAATGTTTTAGTCAAATATTAAAAATATAAACTACAAATAAGTTTTAACTTATTAAATGTAACAATATGAAAATCATATGATTAGATTTATCTTACAAAGTACTTTCATAAAAGCATAAATATGTTACTTTTGAATAAATATTTTTATAGAAAATAAAAGTCAAAGTTCTACTTTGGAGTCTCGTTGTCCAAAATGACCTCCTTTGTGAACCGGAGGGGTATTAGAGTCAAAATCACTAAAAATATTGCTTCTTGTGGATTCTCTATTCATTTATACACTAAGATCACAATAAAAGCTATTTTATCAAACGGTTTGAAAGTGCTTTTTTAGAGAATCCATTTTTTAGAGAAGCTATTTTTTGGAGAAGCTGTTTTTCTCTAAAGAAGTTGTTTCCTTAAAATCTATACCAAACGAGACCTAAGGCTCCGTTTGGTAGGGAGTATAATTATTAAACAATAGTTTATGCTTTGGATTATTCATAAAAATCACTTGTCCAACTTTTCATCATAATCTAGTTTTAAATGTCAAAGGTATTTGGTAGAACAACTTATCTAAGTATGAATTATAGGTGGTGGGAATGAATAAGGGGTAAAAAGCTACAATTTATAACTTATTAGTGTAGTACAAATTGCAAAAGTTATTATAAGTGATTATGAATATAATCATTTATGAGCTTTAAATGCTTGGTAGAGATTATAACAGAAACTGTGATAATCATTGCAAAAAATGGCTTCATAATCTCTACCGAACAGGGCCAACGGCTAAAGCTTCTCACAAATGATGCTACAGTAAAATGTGCTGACCGGGTGCGCATCAATGTGATCCGAAGGGGCCCAAAATTTTGAAAACTTTGCCAATACATAGTGGCCACTTTTATTTGTTTGACCAAATTCTGCCTCGCTTGTTACCGAAGCATCGGCCATCGCCATCGCAAGCTAAACAAACGGAAATTTTTGCGCTGCGGCTCTAGTTTAGCAGCATTGTATTGGGCTCTGCTGATGCCGTGCCACCACTCAGGCATGTTATGAGCCCTTCTAAGATAAGACCAAATGTTGTTGTTTTATCTCTTAAGAGGTTGTTGTTGCATGAAGATGAAGATGCAAGAAAGAAGTTCAAGGAGGGATGTAGACTTTTGGAGACCGTCATCATGGAGGTCTTTGATAAGTTCGGATGGAAGTTTTCGAATAGAATTGAAGCGTAATCTTGATTTTGTTCAATGGTTGCTAGTTTTCTATGTCGTGTCTTTAGTTTGTTGAAGCTAAGACCTCTGTTGCATCAAACACTGCATACATCATTTTAAAGATGTAGAGGCAGGGACCTTGACGTTCTATTATCTGAAAACCTCTCTTAATTTAGAGGCAAGATATGAATTCGATCTTAACCATTGACTTAAGTAGAAAATATAAGAAAACTAATTAATATCAGCCGACAACGTGTCTCTAATTACCATCACTTGCCAAAACTCACTAATTACATTCTAAATTTAATGATATAGTACTTAATAATTATCAGAGAACTATTACCTCAATGATGGTAAAGTAATTTAAACCTCAATATCAACGCAAATAGACGGTCCACAATCATTTGGGTACGTACATAAAAATCTGAACTGGTCCACTACTCATTCCGTTCCAAATTATAAATCATTTTGGAGTACCAATTTTTTAAAATTATAAATGGTTCTTACTTCCTAATATATTTTCTCTCTTCTTAATACTTTCACTATCTTTATCTATTTCCTCCTCTGCAAACTACCTCCAGTTTTAAAATATTGATACTGTTGACTTCTAACATCAACTTTGACCACTCGTCTTATTCAAAATATTTGTTCAAATGTGTAAAAATTTGTTATTACTTGATTTATCATTAATGAAGTTTAAATCATAACTAATAATTTTACAAATTGGAACATTTTTTTTAAATAAGACGAATAGTTATAGTTAATGTTAGAAATAATTAAAAACTAGAGAGAGTACTATTTTTTCATTCTCATTAATTTCAATAACTACACCTAAAACAACTTATAAATTAGGGGAAAAAATACCTTGCAACTAACACTACCGGAATGCCCGTGTTTGCAAAAGGCCAAAAACACTCGGCAAAGTGTTTGCCGAGTGCCACCCACGGCATAGTCCACTCAACCTACCTTTTGATGACAAATAGCCGTTTGCCGAGTGTTTTCTGTCGGGCACTCGGCAAACTCTTTGTCGAGTGCCCTTTAGACCCTCGGCAAAAAAAAGTAGACAGAACGGACAGAAAACAGTGACGGAGAGTTTGCCGAGTGCCTGCATGCGACACTCGGAAAACATTTTTTGTTTGCCGAGTGCCAGGCTTACGGCACTCGGCAAAGACTTAATATTTGCCGAGTGCCAGACCCGCGACACTCGGCAAAGAATTTACTTTTGCCGAGTGTCTAGGTAAAAACACTCGGCAAAACCTTAGTTTTTGCCGAGTGTTTTTACCCAGACACTCGGCAAAACCTGGAGCACTCGGCATAATATATTTTCAAAATGTTAAAATCAGCTTAAATCACACATATATCACATCACAGACAGTTTATATAAACCAAAAACATATATATCACATCACAGGCAATTTATATAGCCAAAAAACACTTAAATCACATCACAGGCAGTTTATATAAACGAGTCTCACACAAAATACAATAAACATCTATCATATTAGTTTGCTTCACACATATATAGTCCAATAGTTTCACACATAGATCAACTACGAGGCCACTGCGGCGTATAAGGCGATTGATTCGATGGTGCATGATTCAATGCCGCCGATTGATTCTGTACAAAAGAGAAAAGATTGCATATGTTAGACAAGATTTAAAGTAGAAACAAACAACTTAAAACATTCATACTCACAGGAGTAGTTGCAGAAAGAGGTGGAGGAGGAATTAGCTCCGGTGGCAGAGGTTGACCCATCCTCTCGCTAAGACTTTGCATCCACTGAAACATATGCTCCATCCTCTGCCGCTCGGCCTCTTGCCTCTGCCGATCGGCCTCCATCCTCGCCGCCGTCTCCTCCCTTAACCTCCTGTCTTCTGCCAGCTCGGCTTACAATATTTCACCTCAATATTACAATACAAAACAAAGGTATGTAAAAATCAAATAACGACGAATAAAACATAAGTAACTTGGAGTGCCTCCATCCGCGACTGTGCAGTGGCTGGTCGTGGGCGTATGGCCGGGCTTGAACTCGTGCTCCTTGCTCGAATCTGAGAGAGAGTGGGAGTGGTGGCCGTGTCGAGTGTGCTGTCGCCAATCCAGTACAGCTCGTGCTTCTTGCCTCCTCCTACCCTCATGACGACTTCTCCATCAAGGTCCTGGGTGCTCAGATCATACTCTTGCCCATGGACCTCTCTTGCCATCTCAGTGTACTCACTGAGGCGGCTGTGGATGGTCGCATTGCTGTACGCCGAGGGCGGGTCCTCCGGGTTGTACTCGACGTCGGACGTTGCCTTGCCCTGGTGGGCCAAAGCCCATGCCTTGAACTAGGAGCAAGGCTGGCCACCATGTGACGAGGACTGCGAAAAAATAGCAAGATGAGTAGAAATTATGCAGAATTGAGCGTTATAATAAATAAATGAATTCGCGTACCCATCTAGCCGCGTATTCGTCGAGGCTTAGGTTGCCTTGATGGTGTGGTGCACCTGGCATCATCAAACGACGCTCTCGGCAAGCGTTGTGCGTCTCCTCCCACTCGACGGCGCACCACTTATTCACCATCTCTTCCCAACACTGGATATGCTGGGCGCACCACCACAGAGGCACCTACATGTCATTAAGTATATGACATATAAGAAGATCTAATTAAGCGTACTAAATCTCAGAAGAAAGCAGTATTAATGTTTTATATTTACTTGCAGGTATTCTTCCCGGGTCATCGTCATGGTTCTTGCTTGAGTTTTGGTGATCTTCGTGTCAAGGTACGTAGTATGGTATGTTACAATGGCCTAGATGCGAGCCTCGTAATACATGTCCTTGACGAGCTTGACACAGGCCTTGTGAGCCACAGCAGCCGCCTTAGCCTCGTATCCGTCCTGGCATCTGAAGAAATCCTGCATATAGACGCGATGTATCTAGTCATTATTTAGCAATGTCAAATAAAAACTAAATGTAGTGCGAGAAATACTTACCCACAGCTCAGCCGTCACCCGCTCCGCCTTGTTGCAAAAGACCTTGTCATCCCGATCTGGTACATCAGAAAAGGCGATGTAGTGGTCCCATGTGTAAGCCGGCTCATGCCCTCCGCCATACGCAACCAGGCCCGAAAAGTGTAGCCTGCACAAAAGACCAAGGATGCCATTGACATGGCGTTTATGATCACCTGCAGCCACAAGCATCCAACCTCTGCCCAAGTGATTAAGATAAATCATTAGTTTCTATTGTGATTTTCAACATATCAAATGGAAAATAAATGACAACTTATTAAGTAACTTACCTAGCACCAGTGGACCGAATCAGCGGGCGTCTCTCAC
>BCLG01000196.1:215947-244675 GCA_001602295.1 Zoysia matrella
AACCTCTTTTGTACAGCGATTTTACCTTTCTGAAACCGCCCACCATCTTTGCCCAATCACCTGCAATAAAAAAGAGTAAACCAATCAGCACAGATAAACAAAATGTATTTAGAATGAGATGCAAAAAAGAAAATTAAAAAATGAACTAGTATTAAAAAATGAAAATTAATTATTAGTACGGATCATACATGTATTAAAAATAATCATCATGATCGGGATTAGCTGGATCATAAGTCTCATCATCACTATCACCAATGTCAATATAATCGTGCCCAAGTTTTGAAGGAGGAATGGTGTCATCACTGTCATTGTCTAAATGTCGCTTAAGTAATTCTAAGTCCTTCACATTATGAACCTCGTCTCCAGCGTCCTTGTCGATAGCCCTTTCATTGTCTACTTCCATTCCGATCGCTTCGGTTAGGTCTATCTCAAAAGTACCTTCTAGCCCATTTTCTTGAAAGAACTCTCCGTCATATGTGTTGTAATCTTCATTGTTTGGGACCAGTAATTTACCGTGTGGAGATACCTTGTACACAACATCCCAACCCTTAAGACGGTCGTCGGTTTGGCACGGGTAAGAGAGATAATAAACTTGTGTGGCCTGTTGAGCCACAATATAGACATCATCTCCTAGTAAGACGGATGATTGTCGAATTTCGACTAACCCAAGATTAGGGTTCCATCTCACTACTGCAGGATCAAACCAATGGCATTTGAATATGACAGGATTAAGAGGTTTGCAACCATGAAACGTGAGTTCATATATTTCTTCAATTCTTCCATAATACTCGACCCCATCAAGGCCTTGCGTAAAAACTCTAGTATTTATCGTTCTTCGCTTGGGCCGACTATGCTCATGTTTTGTTGTGTGAAAGCGATATCCATTCACGTCATAACCGGTAAATGACCTGACCCTACAGGCACAGCCGTCGGTGACCTGTCTCAACTCGGCACTCATAGACGCATCGGTTTGGCCCTGCGAGATAAATCAAGATAGTTCGTTGTATTATTTACACATACGAGCAACTTGTAATGTCAAACTAAGTACGAGGTAAATTGGACAGTACCTTATGTTTGAACCAAGACATGAAATCGGGCATTCCATTTCTCGCACCCTGTCTAAGAAGTGTCTCAGCTTCATGCGGGATAGGTTCCCTTGATTCACGCCAGAATTGATGATGAAATTCCTGCATGTACGGCTCCAATTCAGAATGGTTGGTCAACACATATACCATAATATTGCGCCACTCTTCATGTTTCAAGGTCTTATGGGTCGCATCACTTGCACTTCCGAGTTGCCCTCGAAAAATGCTGAGGTTCGATTCGTCTTCGCTCACATTGTAATGAGCGGTTGGGTTATGCACGTTAGGAAGGTTGTCACAATAGTATTTTGTTGTGAAGTTTGACACCTCCTCCAGAATGTATGCCTCTACGATGGAAGCTTCAATTTTGCATTTATTTTTACATTTAGTTCAAAGAACTTTTTGACATCTCTCAATTGAATAGCACCAATGGCCCTGCACAGGCCCCCCCCATTCGTGCCCCGTACAGGAGGTGCAAAATCAAATGCTGCATCGGATTGAAAAAGACGGGTGGAAAGATCTTCTCCAACTTACAGAGCAACACAGGTACCATTCTCTCCATGTCTGCAATCACGGTCTGAGATAACTCCTTAGCACAAAGCTGACGAAAGAAATTGCTCAACTCTGCCAGCACTAGCCAGACGTGCTCAGGGACATAGCCTAGAACCATCACCGGAAGAAGCCGCTCAAGCCATATGTGGTAGTCATGACTCTTTAGCCCATTGATTCGCATAGTAGATAAGTTCACTCCCCTCATCATATTCGATGCATACCCATCAGGGAACATTGAAGTTTAGAACCATTCGGTCTTAGGCTTGCTCCATGACTTGCCGCCTCTAGGAGGCGCCATTTCTTGCTTTGGTCTATCGCATAACATTGCCAGATCCAATCTAGTCTTCACGTTGTCTTTTGTCTTATTAGGAATGTCCATGATTGTTGCCCAAAGAGCCTCGGCAACATTCTTTTCAGTGTGCATTACATCAATATTATGTGGAAGTAGAAGGTCATCAAAGTAGGGGAGCCTCTATAAGCCCGACTTCTGAGTCCAGGCATGTTGCTCACCATATCCCACAAAACCACCGTCTTGTGCACTGACCTCGAGAGCATCTATTTGAGCACGAAGTGCGGCACCTGTCATCATCTGCGGTGCAGGCTCTGTAACTACGACACCTTTCATGAAGTTCTTGATGTCTCGTCTGAATGGATGGTCAAGAGAGAGGAATTGTCGATGTTTGTCGAACGAAGAATACTTGCCACCCTTCTTCAACCAAATGAACTGCAGAGCTGCCTTGCATACTGGGCATGGGAACTTCTCGTGAACACACCAACCGCAGAATATCCCATACGCCGGGAAGTCATGTAGGGAGTAGTGGTACCAAACATGCATTTTAAAGTTCCGGAAGTCATGCAGGGAGTAGTGGTACCAAACGTGCATTTTAAAGTTCCTCTTTGTAGCTCGGTCATACGTCCACACCCCTTCCTCCCAAGCATGGAGCAAATCATCAATCACAGGCTCTATGAACACACTCATTTTATCCCTCGGGTGTTCAGGAATTATCAACGACAAGAATATGTTCTGTCGTTGGAAGAGGACGCCCGGGGGTAAATTGAGAGGGATGACGAACACGGGCCAACAAGTATATGGGACAGCCATCATTCCATAAGGATTGAACCCATCTGTTGCCAGCGCAATACGTACATTTTGAGCCTCTAAAGCTTTGTCGCGATGAATCACATTAAAATGGGTCCATGCTTCACCATCAGAAGGATGTACTAGCTTCTCAGAATTGTATCGACGTCTATTTTTATTCCACATCATCTGTTTCGCAGATTCCTCGGTCATGTATAGCCGTTGGATCCTTGATATGAGCGGAAGGTACCGCAAGATTTTCACTGGTACCGCGAGCTGCCTCTTATGACCATCACCAGAGTCTACCTCCAGGAACCTAGAGGATCCACACTTTGCATCCGCGTGTTCTTTCCTAAATAAGATGCACCCCTTCGGACAAACATGTATCTGCTCATATGGCATCTTAAGTGCACGAAGGATTTTCCGTGCCTCGTACATGTTATTTGGCAGAATGTGATCTTCAGGAAGCATGCTGCCAAAAACTGTCAACATAACATCGAACACGTCTCGACTCAGGCTAAACTGGGACTTTACGGCCATTAGGCGTCCAATGGCATCCAGTTGAGAAACCTTTGTCCGATCGTGAAGGGGTTTCTGTGCCGCAGTCAACATGTTGTAATACGCTTTTGCGGTTGCCTCGGGCTCCTCCTCCCTACCTCCTTCAGCGAAATGTGCTTCATGATAGTCATTTAACATGTCTCCTATCCCGTCATCAGCATCATAATCCTCGACACGTTGTCTCACGACCTCGTCTCTCATACGATCGGATTCACCATGGTAGATCCACCGGGTGTAATCTACCGTAAATCCATTCTTGCAAAGATGTTTACCCATTACCACCTTTGTTTGTCGATGTATGTTAGCACATCTCCTGCAAGGACACCAAGTGGCAGGCGCTCCTTTAACCTTGGAAAATGCTAGTTTTAGGAAAGCATCGGTCTTCTCAATCCATTCATCGGTCAACGAACCTTGACTTGAGCGTCCCGTGTACATCCACGCACGTTCGTCCATCCTCTAACATATCAGCGAGTGATATAAAAATGAATTGCATCTACACGATGTTTGTACTATCTAATAGGTGAAGATAGGTCCTAATCCCACCCGAGGATGCGTAGATGAGGTTAGTTTCCATGCTCTACTTCTATTCGAGACAGAATTTCGGCAGCACCTCCCTACTGTGACCAGAATACACGTCCTGCAAGTGAGATTGTGTATCCAGTCACAATAGAGAGGTGATGCTGAAACTCTGTCTCGAATAGGAGTAGACCATGTAAACTAACCCCATCTACGCATCCTCGAACTGTCCAAAAAACGTGGACAATTCGAAATAGATACGATTATAGATATGCAAAGATCTGCATATTTCCAACCGTATCTGTTTCGAACAGGAGACGTCTAACAAGGTTACGTGATCTATGAACATGATACGATAAAAATGTCTTTTATGTCTCACCTTGTGTCCTGCAAAGTGACAAGCCTAGGACGATGCAATTAAGTCTCTCCTGCAAAAAAAAGGAAAATAATAGCTTCAATGTTGAGCATATAATACACTGTCTTTCACAACTGCTCCTCCCTTTCCACCACCACCACCACCTCGCTCGCGCCATAGCGACCATAGCGTCTACCCACCACCACCATCACCACGCTCGTCATGGCAACTACTACCACCACCACCACCACCACCACCTCGCTCGCGACATAGCAACTGTCACCACCACCACCTCGCTCCCGACCTGTTTGCCGAGTGTCGGATCCGTTTTGCCGAGTGCCGGATCGAGTTTGCCGAGTGCCTAGATCCTGGCACTCAGCAAACATAGAGTAATTCTTTTTGGAAACCGCCTGGTTTGTCGAGTGTCCATCCAACGGCACTCGGCAAACTATGTGTTTGCCGAGTGTCTACTGGCTAACACTCGGTAAACTGTATTTTTATTTTACTCTTCTCCTCTTTTATATAACGTGTTTTACTAAATTTATTCGAATGTGCTTTGAAAATACCTTGTCAAATTCACTCAAAAATGCATATTCGATGCTTGCACGAATATTAGACCATTATTTCATGCAGTTATAACTCAAAATCAATTTATACGAATTAAAGCTCTATAAATGTAGTAAATTGATTAAAATTATCAAACGGATCCGAAAATTCGCCAAAATTTCACATGAGACAATCTATGTTGGTTATTTCCTATACAAAAAGTTTTGAAGTGAAACCTCAACTCGACCATCACGTTGACTCTAAATCTCAAGGAATCCTTCGCAATAGTAGGATTCTTGTTTGGAGATGCTTCGATTTCTAAGCAGCGTACATGACAACTTTGCGAAACGCGCTTAATTTTTTATCACATGTTTCACATATGATATCATGAGATCTTGACAAATCTCATGATTTTCATACTTTGTTTGTTTTTTATATAATTTTAAAATAATTTGGCCACACATTTATGGTCATGTTTCGTAGACAAACATGTTCGATATTTTCTATTACTTCCTGGTTAAAGCTTCACATTAAACTCAATAATATGAATCTAATTTTTTTATTCATTTTATTGCATTATTCGAATCACTTGCAGTTCAAATTTGACTTATCTCCAAAAATTCTACGAAATTAAATGAAATAAATTAACTAAATATAGCAAAAAGATCAAAAAATGTACCAAATTTTAACATAGAGTAGCATACACAGTTTGTGGGAGGAAAAAAAAGTTATGAGGGTAGGTGAGGAAAAAAAATTAATTTTTTTGCCGAGTGCCAGCAAAAAACACTCAGCAAAAGAGTCTTTTGCCGAGTGTTCAGAGAATACACTCGGTACAATAGCCTTTTGCCGAGTGTCAAAAAATTGCACTCGGTAAAGGGCCGATGTTTGTCGAGTGTCAAACGTAGACACTCGGCAAACCGTAACGGTCGCAAACGGACGTCAGTTTTGTCGAGTGCACAGTACCTGACATTCGGCAAACAAAAAGTTTGCCGAGTGCTGGACCACAGACACTCGGCAAACAAAAGGTTTGCCGAGTGTTTTCTGTACGCCGTGAGTTGTTGTTGTGACACTCGGTAAAAGTTCATTTTGCCGAGTGTCCAAAAAATTGCACTCGGCAAACCTCAATGCACTCGGCAAAGAGCTGGTTTCTGGTAGTGTAACCACTAGTCCCGATCCGAGGACCCCGCCTCACCTCGGCCCTTCTGCCTTGCAACTAACAACTAGTCCACTACTCGGTCGTCCGGACGGCGGACGGCGACTGCAACGGGTTCGTTCGGCCGGAGTTTTTTTTTTTTTTCCCGTTTACTCATGCATGGCGAAACGTAAGGCCGCCGCACCTTCCATCACGACGTAGCCATGCATCGTAGCTACATGTCAGCAGTGGACCAAGCTCGTCTAACGCTAGTGCCGCCATTATTTTTAGCTTCGATCTATCATTCAGTAGCGGTAGATGCTTGTAGATAACTGAACTTGCGACCGGCACTGTTTCTTTCCCATGATCCACGAATTAAAGTATTAAGTTGACCCACTTGGCTTGCTTACAAGATTCCAGAGAACATGGGATCGATGATGGGGCTGTTAGAGCATCTTCAACAGTCTCCTATATATCAATAATAGGTTTTTGATAGAACTGAGAAAATATTGGGATAAAAATCTGTACCTTCTGTTATGTTGCGAATTCGCTTGAAAACTTAGTACCCCTGGTCTGTAATAATGGCGCACTTGATTTAGTTTCGATCCTAGTCTGCTAGACTTGTTAGTGCTGTTTTTCGTGTTCTGGTCGTCCTTTGTTACTATCTTTGTAAGTCGGGAGATCTGTAATCCCTGTACTTGTGGACTGCTGTTTTCCGTTATCAGCATAATAGAAAGGGTTTATTCCAGTTCGGAAAAATTCTTTACCTTCCTCCAATAGTGCCCTATATCATACCTAAATCACATTTGAATCTATCTATGTGGATCCATGGATGACTTCAACTGTTCTCATCCGTATTCAGTGGCCCCTGGCGTTCTGAGTCGAGATACAAATCATGCCCAATTCCAATCGAGTTCCAACCCTTCTGACCTCCAGGGGCTTCACCAAAATCACCGCTGCTCTTGCTTGATCGATGGAGGATCCATCAAACGGATAGGCTGGGATTTGTATGCCGTGGTGCGTGCGGCCCAAAGGACTTCCATTGATCCTAGTATTGTCTGCCTAATCAACGTCGCCGCATGAGATTGTTGATTTTGACTTCAGACTGCCGCATCTGGGTAATGATTTTTTCACTAGCACCTAAACAACCAATTTAGAGGTAGCTATTGCGCACTGTTGAGGTTGCTCTTACGGCCTAGGTAGATTTGCTCCAATAGTCTAGGGCTCTGGGGGCACTACCAGAAAACGGATTTTTCCCATGGGTGATACATTTTCATGGGAGTCACGATAAACCTCCGTGATAATTATGTTTTTTCGTGAGGGTTGCATAAAACCGCTGCAAAGTCCAAGCATGTCCAAGCCAACGCTGCTGCTTATCGAAGTGTAATGGAAGAAAATGACCAATTGAGGGAGAAAAATAAGATCCTTAATGAGAAAAATGATGTTAATCGTGAACTCATTCTGGTAATAGTTGTTTATATCCTTGCTGCAGCTTTTTTGTTTGTTTGTATCCTCATTTGCTTAGTTTTTCAATTGCAGAGACTTTATGCAGATTTTGGGAAAGCACCACCTAATGATCTACTGGACCGTTTAGCAAATATCGACGCCCGTGATCATCAGGTCAGAACTATGACCACTATCTAGACTGCATGTACATACTGATTCGGTGATGAATAGTAGGAATGATAGTAACTAGAGGCTTGTTCGGCTGCCATTAAAATTGCTGCTGCTGCTGTATGGTAGAGCGAATAATTGTATCGATCGTTGTAAAGATCTGCAGTCGCAGCAAAAAAAAATGCTAGATTTATAGAAAGTTCGAATTCTACTGGCTCCTAGTACAACATCATGTTTCTCAGAAACAATACAACTGCATGGTTGAAAAGATCAATATGCTACTGGACAGCCAACCGAGTATCTGAAATTTAGGAATTAAAAGCTAGATTCAAAATGTTTTTTGAACCATGTTGAGATAGTACATAACTTACCTGAAAATTTTGTGTTGCAGGGGCTGGTTCATCACATTCGGCTCCTTCCCCACATGACATGCACAATAGTAACCATATCAGTGATGAGGGCTGCAATGGTATGCATCATGGCGAGGGCTCGAGCGATATGGATGGTGAAGACAATGATGGCAGTCAGGATATGGAGGAGTAACCTGAAATTGGCACATGACCATTTTGGCATATTTTGGTTCAAAGTAGAGAGATGCAAGTAAACTTTTTTAACTAGTGGATGCTAACTATTTGGTGGTGTAAACTATATGGCTTGTCAAATACTTTTGTGAAGCCATTTACTAATCGTTACTAGCTTAATTTGCTAATCGTTTGATACTATCACTGGTTGAATTGTTAATGCATGTGTCATGTGGATCATATTATTTTGTTTATGAATGCGTTTGGGAAATTGATATGAATACGAGTTAATATTCTTTCAGAAACTATTTAGTGTGGCTTGTGTGTATGCATCAATTTTTCGTGAGGGTGAAAAAATTATCGTGGCGGTTTGTATGGCACAGGGAAAAAGTATACACTTGAATCTGGAGAAGTATTTTCGTGTGTGTTTAGTTCATTTCCCTGGCGGCTGGCAACCCTCATGAAAAAATATTTTCCCGTGGGCTCCCGATCCTCATGAAAACAACATTTTCCTGAGGGCTGCCAACTCTCATGAAAATTATAATTTTGTGACGGCTGGTGACCCTCATGAAATATTATCGTGGCGTATTTTCGCGACGCATGGCTGCCAGGAAAATTCTTCTGAAAATCTGGCGACACAATGAATTTCATAGGGGGTCACCGTCACGGAATCCCGTTAGAAAATTATATCCTAAGAGTCAGCCCTCACGGAAATGTGATTTCAGCGTTGCCAGTTCTGTGCGTGTTTTTACGTGACGGTTAGCTCACATGAATTACTTTTGTGGCGGTTTTCTGTATTTTCGTGAGAGTTCGAGGCACGGAAAAAATCTGTTTTCTGGTAGTGGGGCAACACAATTATTGCCAAAGAAGAAATTAGTAAACGGTCGTTCTGGGTGATAAAGAGAGGCTTCGTCGTTGATACCTTGGCAGTTAACTTGGAGGTCAAGTTGTCAACTTGCATTAACGAAACGTAAGCACCAGATGTGGATCTTTAAAATATGAAAGTTAAAGGAAGCATATAAGATCGTCAACTGTGGCTTAGGTGCCAGTAAAATTGAAGCCCTAATATCAGTTGGCAACATATGGGCCTGGACTGACTCGTACTAGCACGTCAGTATGTAACTACAGCCATAGGCTATTTGGTAAGGCCTGTAAATGAACTCAGCAGCCAACCCATGAATTAGGCGCGGGGGAAGCTATCCCAAATGTTTTTCTGACTGATTCAACGAAGTGATTCATCGAGATGAACAAAGGTGGGAGGTCTATAGAAAAAAGTCCAACTTCTATGATTTGTTGGTGTGGGTAAACCATGAGAAATAGTCTCACCTTATGAGTTTAAAGGGGGATAGACTAATGTAAATAGC
Source organism: Zoysia matrella (assembly GCA_001602295.1). Taxonomy (NCBI): domain Eukaryota; kingdom Viridiplantae; phylum Streptophyta; class Magnoliopsida; order Poales; family Poaceae; genus Zoysia; species Zoysia matrella. Next base: position 225,266 of record BCLG01000196.1, read on the forward strand.
TAGTGACCTAAAGTACAGTAACTCCAAATTAATCTTTTTACGCGAAGAGAGGATGAAAGCACAAGCGGAGTTGTTGTGTAAGTATGGCCCATGCAGTGTGTGTGGGTGCGTAGGTATGAGCCGTATTTAGCACTGAACTATTACATATGATATCAGAGTTGAACTTCCCAATCAGGTAGTGTCTCCATATTTTCAAGGCATGGACCATAGCTACGAGCTCTAGATCATGAGTTGGGTAATTTTTCTCATGCTTCTTCAGTTGTCAGGATGCATATGCCACTACTCGGTCCTCTTGCATTAAGACACATCCCAATCTTTGTCGGGAAGCATCATAGTGTACCACAAAATCTTGATAGATATCGGGTAGTATGAGCACTGGGGCTGAGGTCAGTAATGTTTTCAAGGTTTGGAAGCTATGTTCACATTTTTCAGTCCACACGAACTTCTTATCCTTCTTGATCAGCTCGTCATTGGCTTCGCGATCTTGGAGAAAACTTCGATGAACCTACGGTAATAACTTGCAAACCCAAGAAAGCTTTTAACCTCTGTGGCATTTGTGGGCTGCTTCCATTCCATAACAACCTCTACCTTGGCAGGGTCAACCCTTATCCCGTCTGCTGTCACAATATGTCCCAAGAAGGCAACTTCTTGCAGCCAAAACTCGCATTTACTGTACTTTGCATACAGCTTATGCTCTCTTAATCTTCCTAGCACAACTCTCAGATGGGCTTCATGCTCATGCTCGCTTTGAGAGTAGATGAGTATGTCGTCGATGAATACAACCACAAACTTATCCAATTCTTCTATGAATATTTTATTCAAAAAAATTCATGAAGTAGGCAAGGGCGTTGGTCAGCCCGAACGGCATCACTGTGAACTCGTACTGACCGTACCGAGTGACAAATGCGGTCTTCTTGATGTCACTCTCCCTGATCTTCAGCTGGTAGTACCCTAATCTCAAGTCAATTTTTGAGAAGTATTTGGCTCCCTTCAGCTGACCAAAGAGATCATCTATCCTGGGAAGTGGGTACTTGTTTTTGATGGTGACCTCATTTAGAGCACGATAGTTAATGCACATTCTTAGGCTGCCATCTTTCTTTTTCATGAACAGTACTGGTGCACCCCATGGTGACGCACTTGGGTGGATGAATCTCTTCTCCTATAATTCCGCTAGCTGTTCTTTCAACTCAGCCAATTCATCTGCGGCCATCCGGTATGGTCTTTTAGCTATCGGTGTCGCACCAAGAACCAAGTCGATAAGGAATTCGACATCTCGGTCCGGTGGCATACCGAGTAGCTCCTCCGGAAAGACGTTTGCGTAGTCCCTTACTGCAGGTACCTCTTCTAGGGGAGTGGCTTCCGCACTGAATACTAGGGGCCCGACTTTCTAATCTCTTGTTTGACATGTCACGGCAACACCCTTATGATTGATGGCTGTCACAATGTGCTCTGAGCAATATATAACACTTTTATGGCGTCTCAACCAATCCATACCCAGTATAACATCTATTCCCTCATACTGGAGTACTATCAGATCTGCTGTGAACTCTACCCCACTTAAATGAATTTTAACTCCTATGCAACCTAAACCGCATTTCATAGTGGCTCCCAGGGATTTAATCAACATGGGAGTCCTAAGTAAGACCATAGGCAGTTTTCCCTTTTTCGCAAACTTTGAAGAAACGAAAGAATGCGAAGCGCCGGAATCGAATAAAACGGTTGCAAGAGTGGAGTGGATGAGGTACCCACCGAGTACCACCTTGGGTGCTTCCTCTGCGGTCTCGGCGTGGACGTGGTTCACCCGTCCATGTCCGTACTGCTGCGTCCTCCGAGTAGGTGCAGCCGTCTTTGGTGCGCCACGAGATGCTCCGGATGCTGCAGGTCTCGTCCGGGAGTAAGCGGGAGCTCCTGCAGGCTGCCGGTTCGGAAGGCATTTTGCGACCAAATGTCCTCAATGCATTTGAGGCTTGACCCGCACTTGGGTTGGCATGTGGTGCGGGTGGAGGCAGAGGTTGGCGGACTGACGGTGCAGACTGCTGTGGCTGCGGCTGAGCGGTCATGGTGCGGTACTCCATGGTCAGAGGGTACGACGGCTTCTGGTATTTCCCAAACCTTGGTCGCTGTCGTGACTCTTTGCCTGGAAATTGCGCTTTCTCTCCTCATCGAGTCCAACACGGGCTTTCTTCAGGAGTATGGCCTTGTTCATCATGGTGTTGAAGTCCGAAAAGGTGTGAGTCACGAGCTGTGCTTGCATAATGTGACTCAATCCATCCAGAAAGCGATCCTGCTTCTTCTGGTCGGTGTCTACCTCACCTGGGGCATAGCGGGCCAACTTTATAAACTTTTTGATGTATTGGTTGACCGTCATGGCCCCTTGGTTCAAGGCCCGAAACTCATCGGCTTTCATCTTCATCGTACCAGCTGGGATGTGATAAGCCCGAAATGCCTGCTAGAACTCATTCCAAGTTATGGCAGTAGGGTCGGTGGTGGCTTCTTGGTAGTTGTCCCACCACTCGTCGGCTGCCCTGAACAGCTGATGGAGAGCAAGCATCAACCTTTCATGGTCGCTTGCGGCCACGATGTCGAGCTTCTTGTTAATATCCCGCAGCCAATCATCGGCTGCCAGCGGCTCATCTTTGGTGTTGTCGAAGGTAGGGGGTCGAAGTCGCATGAACTCCGACATCCTGTTCTGCGGGTTCGGATCTCCTCGCTGTCCCAAACCCTGTGCCAGCGTGAGTAGCAGCTGGGTTTGCGTCGCCATCACGTCAACGAGGGTGGCGGGCGGTGAGGGGAGTTTTTCCCCTGCCACTTGAGCTCCATCTCCAGTCATGGCCCGAGATGGGGCTCTTACGGCCCCTCATGCACTAGCTCCGACAGCAGCACCGGCAGCCGCTGGAGCAGAACGAGCCACCACGTTCTCGCCGTGGTGACTAGACTGAGCCTCATCTTCACGGGCTTGGCGCGGTACGCTGGGAACAGGTGCTTCGGAGCGACGCGGGTTAGAGGGCGCCCCTCCTCTCCTGACAGCTTTCGCTTTTGTGGTGCGCGCAACTTGCTCATCGTTGTTGATGTCGTTGAGGTTGCGCTCACGAGCCTGGCGTTCTTGGATGTGAGCTGATTTCTTTGGTGCCATCCTGCCAAAGAAAAACAGTAATCCCGATGAGGTTAAGTGCTAGTAACCCAAGTGTAAGTGCGAGGGTGATTTACAATTTTGAAGTTTATAAAAACAGCACAACATACACACAATCAAAATGCGATAAGAAGCAAATCAAAAATAGCACACAATCATGGTTATATTACAAATGGTATTAAGTCACAACTGAGATTCTGGGGACATAAAACTATGCGATTACAGCAAGGGAGTTTTCTTTTTATAAGTCAAAACCCGCTGCCATAGACAACGTCATCTATCATCACAACGGTAGGTCTTCCCCTGCTACACTAGTGGGTACAAAAGAGTAGCTATCCCCTAGCTAGTACTCCGTTGCCGGCCCCCAACATAGGCCGGCATCCAACAGCAAGGTCGACCTACGCAGCGTCGTCACGGAGCTGCGGCAGTCCAGAGCCGACTGCAGGCTTGGTCTCCACGGCTGCGGTGCTAGTACCATGGGGAGCCTGCGAGCGGCCTGCAGTGGTCCCGACGATCTCCACGCTGGAATCGGGCACGGGCTCCTCCTCCATGAGCTCGTCGGTGTCGCCGTGGGGGGTGCTGTCGCCGGAGCTGAGGGCGCGGGAGAGGTACCCTCCATGGCTGCCACCATTATCGTCCTGGAGGTGTGGAAGCTGTGCCACTCGCGTGTAGATGGCTTCGCGAGTCTGCTGGTCCAACACCGGGGCGTGGGTGGCACTGCCGGCCTCCCGTCGGAGAGGTGCACTAGAGCACGCTTGCGGGGTGTGGTCTTGGTGCGAGCTCCCTGCCGGGCTGGAGCACTCTCCTCGGACGTGGGAGTGTCACGAAGTCTCCCCCTCAGCGACGCAGCAATGCTGGGCACACTCTTCCTCGCCGTGCGACGAGTAGTAGGGTACGGGGACCGCAGCTGACATCGCAGTGCCTCTAACTCCTGCTGGTGTGCTGCGTGCTGGTCGAAGAGAGCCTTCTTCAGGCCCTCCTCACTCGCCTGGGCTGCGTCGAGGGCAGCACAGGCTGTAGCGAGCTGAAACAGTGCCGTGTCGCGCTGTCCCTGCACATCACCGAGCTGCAGCTACAGCGCGTCGCGCTGCGCCAGTAGCGTCTGGACCGCGTCCCGCTAAGAGTTGACAGTATCGAGCTGCTGCTGCAAGACGCTGGCCTGTACCTCGGCAGTGAAAGCGCGGAGGGACTGCGTTATCCACTGACCTCGGAGCTCCTCATAGAGACGGTGCTGCACCATCACGTACTGCGCTGTCTCCACCAGCGTGAGGTCCTCCACCGTCCTGGTAGGGCCTCCAAGTGTGCCTAAACGGTGCACCCACGTCGGGTCGTCTGTGACGAGCACCGGGAAGTAGCGCACTGGGGTAGCCCCGGTGAAGTCAATGTTCACCGTGCACACATGGAGTAGGGCCTCACAGGCTGCTGCCTGTAGGGCAGAGTCGAAGCTAGGACCGGTGGTCAGCATTGTCCACGTCGGCAACGGGTACACCACAAGTCGGGTCTCCACCTCAAACAGGGTGTACTCACTGGACTCCAAGCTCCTCCAGCGGTACGACATGGGTATAGTGTACCCAAACCGTGAGAGCGTATGAGCGAGGATCGCGGGAAACCCGTCGATCCCGCTCGCCTCGGGGCCGAGGGGAGTCGACTCTCCAGAGGCCATCTGCAAAGAGACGGTAAACAAAAAGGGTCAGTGAACTAAAGTAAACAAGTAAACAACATAATATAATAGGTATGCAAGCAATATAAGCGCGTGTGGGCATGAGTCTCACTAGAATGTAGTTTCGCAAGGAAAACTTATCGTCCTAACCGTATGCTGTCACATGTCGCATCCTAAGGTCACGTCCTACGGTCAAGTATGGCTCTAATACCACTCTGTGAGACCTCCTTCCAGGAAGGAGAGTCCTTGTGCCTCCTGTACCAATCTCTAGACCGGTAGTTGGTACGCACATCAAGAACAAAGCGATATCTTTACACATACGGGTCCAAAGTACTACACGCCTTCGAAAAGGTCTAACAAACATAACTTATATTATAGACAACAAGTTGGCGCAGCGACTTTATTCAAACATCACACCTACTCAACGACTACTAGCAAACCACAGGCAACACGCGAGACTCCTAATCTTCATAGTCGACGTCGTCCTCGTCATCTTCGTCCTCTGAACATCAACAACTAAAGGGGGGAAATGGGGTGAGTACAGAAGTACTCAGCAAGCCCTAACGGTATGGTTGGGGCAAGGTATGCAAGAGGCGGAGCAAGAAAAGGCTCAAGGTTTGAGTTTTGCGAAAAGCAAGTTTTTATGTAGAGGCTTCCTAATGGAAAAGTTTTTAAACAGGATGGAAGATAATTTTTATCATCTTTTAGTAAGGTGGACCTGAGGAAGATTTTCACTCCTTCCAGCAGTTCCCAAATTTTAATCGGGCACTAACACGCATCCATGCAGGCCCTCGGCACACAACCAACACGTTCCAAAACACGAGCATCTACACCCACTCACACGTCAAGGACAATATAAAAAACTAATCGTAGGGTACCCTAACAAGTAGCATGCGACCATCGTGACAACGGCCTGTCCGGAAGGATTTTACACTCTGCAGAGGTTGTACACTGTACCCACAGGTTGTGCTCCTCCTGATCAACAGAGTTGCATAACGCTTACCCCACAACTACATAGGCTTCCCCAGATTCCACCCAAGATGCACGCAGGGGCTATCCGTCGGGTATCACCCTTCTGATGACGTGACAGTACATTCCCGGAGCCGAATCGTGAAGATTTACCACAGTCACATCTTTTCCTGGTCCCCTACTACGCCAGGTATTACTAAACCAGGGCTATATCCGTGGGCTTACGGTGCCATGACGCGGGCAATTACATAGTCGAAAGCCAGGCAGCGAGTTATCTCACGACCGTCTCCTGTCCTCTTGTGTCCTGCCGACCTCCTAGTGGCTCGATGTGGAATACCTACATAGCGGGGATAAATCCCTCCCATTTGTCGGGGTTCTGTGGTTGCACGAAATTGCAAGTCGAGCGCTAACGAACCGGTCCTTATATGGCAGGGATGGCGGACTCGTCCACGACAGGTGGACCACACCGAAGACTATACACCTATCACCATCACCTCATGTGAGCCCCACCCCCGACCAGAATCATCCCTCTTCACCTAACACCAGTTGTACTAATCCCTACCCTTTTCTTTTCACGTACACCACCAAACACAATTTAACGCATTTTATAGACGAATGGTGTATGGTGGCAGTGCAAGGCACCGCAATTGGGGTCCTAAGCATTCTACTATACAAGGCAACTCTCCGTTCTTTAAAAGTATTTAAAGACGGGAGACCTATAATTAACAAGGGTGCGTCACTAACGGCTAACAAGGTGGTAATTTACATTAACTACAGCAAGTAACTGATATTAATATAAATACCTAGAATCAAGTAGGTGTAAAACTACACAACATTTTAACACGGTTTATAAAGTAAGCAAGCATTAGGCTCTATGGGTGCGGCAGTAAAACATAGGTTCAATGTGGTTCAAGGGGGTGTTAAGACTTGCCTTCAGCGGCATCCTCAGGCTCTTCTTCGTACTCGGGCTCTCCTTCCTCTTCGGGCTCTTTAGCTACAAGCAACAATCACAACGAGACTACTAAAGAAAGGCTACAAAACTAAAAAGGAAACAAGCATCAAACAAAAACATGGAGTTTGGATAGCCTAGGATGGTAGGGCTCGTGGTGGTGGTTCTAACGGTGGGTTGGTGGTCGTAATCAGAGCTAAGACGTGGCGGCAAAGTAGCCGACAAGGTGGCTGTGACGGACTGTGGGAAAGGCTGTGTGGACACAAGGTTCGGCATGTGTCCACGATCCCTGGACACTTGGGTGTCCAGAATCAGAGATTTCTCTGTGGATTCACAGTCCGGCATGTGTCCACATCCCCTGGACACACGGGTGCGCATAATCGGGGATTTCCCCGTGGACACTTGAAAACTATGACGTGTCCATAGACACACGGACACGTGAAATCGGGGTTTTGTGGACATATTGTCCGTGGCCGTGTCCGTGTCCGTGACTGCGGACACAGGTTCGTAGCCGTGTCCAAGGTGGACACGTGGACACGTGTCTGTGTCCGGGGATCCAACATCAGGCGAAAATCTGATGTGAATATGCGCGTGCGCGTGCGTACGGCGATCCGCAGTGTCACGCGGCCCATTGGTCGGGGACCAGGGCCGCGCTCACTGTTTGGCAGGCATGTGCTAGCCAGGACGCGCACTGGGCGCTCCAGACGTGCTATGTGCGCGCTCCGGCATTCTGGGCGCGTTCCGGGCGCGCACTGGCGTGCCTTGCCCCGCGCGTGTGTGAGGCATGGCCAGGGGCTGCGCATGCGTGTGTGCAGGTGGGAAAGGTGGTGGCGCGACGCTCGCTGTAGCCCTGCCCTGGTTGCTGCCCATCGGCTAGTGACCATGCCTGCGTGCGCGTAGTGTGTGTGTGTGTGACCCTGAGGGTGCGCTCACCGTTGCCGGCGGTGAGCCGAGGCGACGGCAGCGGTGAGTCGGAGGCGCGCTGCGGCGGAGCTCCGTGGAGGGGAGCAACGCCTGCCACGGCGACCCCTGCTCCCGGCGTGGGAGTTCCCTCTTGGTGCGGTGAGTGCGTTCACAGCCCTCCCCGAGCTAAAGGCGGCGCCTAGCGGGCTGGCACCGCGGCACGACCGTTGGTCGGAAGGGGAGCACGTCGAGCGACCAGTGGGGGCGCTCGGCACCTGCGTGCAGGTGTCGGCTAGCTCCTGTGTGGGCATATGGTGCACTAGGGTAGCCGCAAAAGGGCCAATGGTGGGCTGGATTGGGTCGGCGCCGATGACGGGTGGCAGCCGGCAGTGTGGAAGACGACGTGGGGAAATCAAAATTGTCGCTCGGTGACTATGGCGTGCGGGAAGGGGATACCTGGGGGTGTGGCCGCAGTGCGAAGAACCCGGGAGCGCGACAGTGGGGTCTTTTTATAGCCGGCGCGGCTGTGGGAGCTCCGATCGGCGCGCGGTGAGCAATTAAGGCCAAAAGAGCGTGGAAAGCCCAGCTGTGTCGGTCGCCGAGCAGCTGGCCTGCCTCGTGGGGCGCTGAGGGAGTGTTGGAGCACGCTGGGGCTTGTGGTGTGGCCAGTGCGGCGTCACGGCGTTCCACGGTCAGCCGGCGGTAGGCAAAGGCGCGGCCGAGCAATTAGAGCTCGATTTGACAAAGCGAGGAGTTAATTCGGGTTAACGGCCGTCTCCGTGCGTGAAGGAGGTCGTGAGGAGTGAATTCGGGAGGTGTGACGGAGTTTGTCACGGACGGCGAGGCAGCTCGACCCCGTTCAGCGGAGGGCGCTGGAGGCGGAGTCCACCTGGCCAAACCGGCCGTGAATACCGGGGGCACAGTGGTTTCCCGTGTGCAGCGCGACGGCGGTGTGATGGTCAACGGCGACAGAGCTCCTATGGCGGCTGAGAGCGCGACGTGGCCGGAGCGGCGCCGTACAAGTAGCGCCCGCGCCCTGCTCAGTGGGGCGAGCCGAGGAAGAAGGCAGGGGAAAGGGGTGTACACCGGCTGGGCTGGGGAGACAAAGGCAGGCCGGCCCAATGGAGGTTTAAGCCCACGCGGGAAAATTCAAATTTCCCCCCTTAATTTGCTAAAGGCTTAGGAATTTTCCAAACTCCACTAAACAAGCAAAATAAACTCCAAAGGCAAAAACAAGAGAACCGGAAAAATCAAACACTTGGCAAAAATCAAATTTTAAATTTTGAAATTTTCCATTTGCTATATTGTTTCTAGTTTAGTTTTCAAAATTGGAAAAGTTAAAAACTAAATTCATAAAATAAAATTTTGAAAACTCCTCATTTTTCTTGATTTATGATTTTTGGATGTGACAGCACCGCCGCCGATGTCCGTGCCATGCCATCGTCGCCGCCGGAGGGGGTGCTCCAATCTACGGTGATGGTGCCCGTGAGCGGTGAGTTGGCCGGATGGAGTTAGACTACATTGACTCATTCCTCGCCGAGCATGCTTATGCGCTAGTATAATCGTTGCTGAGTCGAGCGAGAACACAGGAGCTTAGCTCAGATAGAGTTCTTAAGCTGTAAGAAAAATTTAGCTGCTTTGCCGTTTCATTATTGCGAGTCAGTTGCAAAAAAAAAGTTGCTTAATCTTGTTCCCAATTCTCCAAATTGTTAGATTCTGGTTATGTCCAATCCATAATATTTGTCAGATTTGAAACCTATGATCACAAATCATTAGTTTTTTTGTATGCAACGTCAGGAAAAACTGGGTAATTGGAGGTTAAATTATGTTTTAGCAAAGGTGCTTGGTCTCATTCTATTGAGGATATAAGCTCCATTTGGCAGAACTTTTAACACCATGAATTGTAGCAAAATTTCTATTACAGAATCTCTCCTAATATAAAAGTTTGTAGATGTCGTTATCCCATTTTTTGGTGTCACAAATTCTATCTGTAATTTTGGTGTCACAAATTCTATCTCTTAAATTCTATCTCTAATGAAAAGAACAGTACATCCATCATCTTCATTCGTTTTGAAACTCCTTTTCTATTAGACCCCTCCACACCTCCACATCTCCGCACAACGCTGTGCAACGACTCCAACTCTCACTGCGTCGGCGCGTCATCATCCCTGTCGGGGACCCATAAACTTCGTGCAGCGCTGAGCGGCGACTCCAACACCAGAAGCAGCGACTCAAACTGCTTACATCCCTCTATCTCTACGGTGTCACATTTCAATTAAAATCTTAATCGTAAGAGAAAATAAGAGATATATGTTGTTACAATACTTTTTTTTAAACTTGTTTAAATGCCACATGTTACTTTTTTGCCATTCCGATACATCATCAGTATCTGTCTAGATATGAGCAGGTGGTGAGGCAATGTGATGTAAACTGACTCTTTTATTTATTCAATTAGGATTAGTTTCAGTTTCATTAAGTTAAAAAGGCATCATGCAAAGGTTAAATTAAAGTAATTATTGTGTAAATTTGTTTTTCTGTAGCTCACCTTTTATTAATATACATTGTCATATTTATATCGTAGGAATTATGTCATGTTTTTTGTCGATAACAGAGTGAAAATGTGTTATGTTGCTATTTTCTAAAAAAAAAATTGTATCGTATTGTGCTGCCTGTAACGTAGCCGGGCACTCAAACTAGTCTTCCCTAATTTCTCCTAATAAATACTCCCTCCGTTCCAAAATATAAACATTTTTAAGTTTAGAAAAGTCAAACTCTTATCACTTTAACCACTAATAATGTATAATTAATAATATTTTATTATATAAAAATATATTTTTTAATTCATCATTAAATAAACTTTCATAAAAAATATATTTTTATATTAAAAATTATATAAATTTCTAGATATTATAGATAGAAGTTAAAAGATTTTGATCTTATGCAAACTTAAAAATACTTATATTTTGAAATAAAAGTAGTAAGTTTGTAGTCTATTCTACATTTTTGATATCACAAATTTTATCTCTATGTCACACAAACAACACCTCCAAAATCGTCGCCACTTGCACCCCTGCCACATTCTCCGCCCGCTTCTCCCTCGCCCGACTCCGCCCTCCCCAATACACCGGTCAAATGCACAACTGAATCTCGCGTTACGCTCATTGCCTTCAACTGCTCCTCGTTGATCCCGCATACCTGCACCTACCTTCGAAAAATCTGGTGAGGAATGAGTTCAAAAAAAAATAGTTCTGCACGCGGAAGACGTGGCAGAGATGGAGAGTATCTGGTACCGCCCGCGGAAGACGAAGCCGCCTTGTGGCGGCGCCGTGCCCGCCAGGAGCACGCCGTCGGGCACCGGGTGGCGGAGCATGACGTTGGCGACGTCGCCCTTGCCAGCGAGCACGCAGATACCAAGGTTCCGGCGGGCCGCGAAGCTTGCGAGTGCCATGGCGACGTTGCAGCTGCAGGGTATCTCGGTCATGTGCGGGCGCATCGTCGCTGCTGGCTAGGCCTCCCATGTGATCACCTCGGGCGGCCGCAGAAGAAGTAGCGGAGGAGTTGGAGGCGGGTAGAGGGAGCCGCACAGAGAGGGAGTACCGCCTAGTGCGACGGTGGTCTGGAAATAGCCATCGACATTGGAAGCCATCGTCCTTGCTTTTCAGTTGATTTAGAGCATGGAGCCTGCCTCAGAATCGATCTCGGAGTCGGAGGAGAGATGTCAGGCCCGCTCGATCGGTTTGCCAGACCACATGAGTATTAAGTTTCTTTTCTTTTGTACATAACCAATCAATTTCATACGAGATTAGTAAATATAACTATTGTTCGCTCTTGTGTATGTTCAGTTTCACCGGTATTTAGGAAAAATATGTGTCTATTTCAACGCTTCTGATTTTTTATTCATTTCTCTTTTTTTTGAAAAAATAGGGAACTTTTGGATTCTATCAATTCAACGGATGACATAATGACTGGTTGATCATTTCTTGACCAAACACCAGGATTTTCATAGAAACCCCAAGGAATTGATTGGCCACCGGGCACCCGGTTCGGTCGCTCGAGTTCTTTCTCCAGATAGCAAGAACGGGCTAAAGGTGATATTTAATTGGACTTCCGTTGCCCAATTTAATCCCGAGGATTTTAGGCATAGCCTCTATTGTCTCAAAGTTGTATCTATGGATCCATATCATTTTCATACCTAGTGTTTGCAATTGTCTGGTAGTGCATCATGTCTCCTTTTTCATTAATAATTTTCAGTTACATTGTTCGTTATCAATATAGGAATTCAGAGGTTTATTTCACACGCAGTTAAAATGATTATTGTAGTTTTGGTCATGTTACATGTCTGAATTTTCTATTTATGTAATATAATATATCTAATATAATAGGCATTGTGAAAATGCTACTGTCTTGATTAATCACGGACCATTTATGCTTCTAATGATTTTTCTGGAGAAAATGATGTGTTGTATTACCTCGTGCTGCTGCCTGTGGTACGTACGTTGACCTTTTGTATGTGCTACAGTATCGACCGGGCTAGGGCTTCTTTCTGTGTGGAGAACCTACATTTCTTTTGTAAAAAAAAAAAAGACTACCCTACCTTTACTTAAGCAACTAACTGGTATTTTTACAATAGGTATGAGTTTCTGTAGCTTTTGGAAGGATGTACGGTAATTGCTAAAACTTAGCCATCTTGCAACTGTATGTTTTAACACTCAACCGTAGCCTTTGTTGAACTCAACATGCATATCGTGATTAGGTGTTAGATCTAATTTGTGGTTATGTGAATATGTCGATTGTTTATTTTTTAATTGGATAAATGCAGAATGTTTCAAGCTGATTGTTCAAAAGGACACAATCAGAAAAGGATGGATTACAATTTAAACAAGCCCAATAGCAAAGCACGATGATAGTAAGCGGTACTGAACAATTACGGTGTCACATTGTCTTGCCTATCTTTCGTATCGGAAAGAAATGGTATAATTTGCCCTGTCCGTAGCGTAGCACGGGCATTTGGACTATACAATGATAAAGAACGTATTTATGACATTTTAGTGGACCCACTATAGTATTGGCCGTATGTGTATTTAACCCCAGGTACAAATAGCTAGTATACTGTTTGATGCATTTTTATGCACTAAATTCACATGAGTAAATAAACACTAAGGTCGAGAGCTATATGAAATTTTCATGGAGGAAATTCATATGAGAACTGCACATGGAAAAATTAGAATTCTCTTAGTCCCTGTTTGGAATCTCCGAGTTTATTTTTTAGTTTACATAAACTAGATCACCGGTTTATTATAAACCCATAAACCGCTGCAACCCAGCTTTTTTTAGTTTATGGATTCCAAATGACGTGTTACCCTCCTTTAAATTTATCTAATTATTAATAATGCCACCGGTTCTTCCTTATCAGAAACGAGGTAAAAAGGTCATTATACAAGAAGAAAATTTGAAATCCAGTTTATATAAACTAGCCTCCAAACACACCCAACTAATTTTTGACTATAAACCAGTTTATATAAACTGACTCCATAAATCAGTTTATAATAAACCATATTGATTTTCTTTTATCAGAATTCAAGAAATGCAATTTACAAGTTGACCGGCATGTTATTCTCAAGGAATACATGCGCTGGCCGGTTTGCTCGTGTGAATGTAAGAGCATCTCCAATATATACTTAAAATTTGACTACCTAAATTCATATTTAGGTTGTTGGTAAATTGATATTAGTAGTTATAAAAGTTCTCATCTCCAACAGATACTGATAGTATAGGTATTACCTATTAAGTATCCGCATTTAGCTACTTAAAAACGTAGAATTGGTAGTGGTTAAATTTAAGGTACTCAATTAAGTTACTGTTGGAGTTGTATCTTTACTAGTGATACATATATTTGTATTTAGATACTATGTTTAAGTATCTATTAGAGTTGCTCTAAGCTGGCTAGATATAGGGCCTCTTTGGCAGAGCTCTTAGCTTCTGGTTCTCAGACAGAATCAAGAGAGCTCTGCCAAATACTAGTTTTCAGGAGAAGTGATTCTTGTTTGATTTTGTGAAGTGATTCTCTGAAATGAACTAAAGGGCTGAGAGTTGAAAGTAACTTCTTCTGATTCTGTGTAAAGTAATTCTTTGTCCTGATTCTAAGACTTTATCCTAAAGAATCATTTTCAGCCACAAAATCACTTCACTGGAGAATCAAAAGTGAATCAAAAAAATTGAGCTGGGAGCTCTACAAAAGAGGCTCATAAAAGCATGCATGTGTTTGCTTTCCACCAAACATAAATTGAGACGGAGTACTGAGTACTTTTCAAGATTACTGGCACGTGATGCTTGATGAGTCAGTTCTGTTGCTAAATCTGCATGGCATTGACTTATTGGAGAGATTAATGTTGTCGGCGTTTTGAGTCACGGACATAGTATAGTTTGTGTATCAGAGAGGAGTTTGTCCGCTGTTCTTGTCGATATAGACTTAGTCTACGAAAGACTCACGAGATTAATCTGATTCGGACCGTTACAGATGCATAATACCCTATATCCAAGAGTGATAGGATGAATCATATATGCTTGAGAGGTTACAATGGCGGTAGAGCTCCTGCTTGGAGCAAGAACCTTAGGGCAAGAATATCGTGTCTGTCTATGGTCCCAGCGCGCCTTTACATAGAGGTCGGACCGTAGTTACATGATTTGGAGCCTACAAAATCGTGCAACCTCCATACGGGTGGGGACCCTTTACATAGGGGGGTTGTCAAAACAATTCGCTGGCGGCTGGCCAACATTAAGGCAACGTACGCATGCACAGAAACAAACTCAAAAGATCAACATGCCCAATCCTCATCCGCGTGCACGAGATGAGAAACTGATTTGCATGCACGAGATGAGGAACTGATCTGCATGCACGGAACTACTCAAGCCGCCTGGCTGCCAGGCTCCCACGCCGCATGAGAGGCACATACAAATCACGCATACACGACACCACGCCGCCAAGCTGCCGGGTTCACGCGACTCCAGCGCACGAGAATGTCGCCGGAGGATCAATGGCGGAACTGGGCAAAATTTTTTGAGGGGGCTGAACAGATATGATAAAGATTTTAGCTAAAAAATTAATAATATGCATCAAATTTTTATTATCATACACACATACATGTATCGAATTTAGCAATAAAAAACAACAATCTAAAAAAGATGAATATATCATATTCTTAATTTAGTTTGCCTTTTTTGTGCTAATATATTCTTGTAACATTTCTTTAATGATTTATTTTAATTTTAATCTTGTTTTTCTTAATATGAGCACCTTCTTACTGTGCTAATACAAGCCAAAGCATTTAGTTTCTGGATCTTTAAAAAAGACCTAAGCTGCTACGGTGAACATCGATACGAAAAAAGTTAAAGTAGCATATCAATTGCATCTACATGTCCAAAACAGAGAAGGTACCCAAATCGATCTGCACCATCAAATTCCAAATCCGAAACCAGTTTGTCAACTAAGTAAACACACGTGATACATCACGTGATTTGAAGTTCAAACCTGATTTTGCACATTCAAATGGACAATGCACGATGCAAGGACGCAACGTTGCCAAATTTCTCACCATTCTTCCACGTACACGAGTTGTCCACCTCGCTCGATGCAAGGACGCAACGTTGCCAAATTTCTCACCATTCTTCCACGTCCACGAGTTATCCACCTCACTTCCAACGAAGCGTCGCATCTAGGGGCGATTGGTCATTTGGTTGGCTGGGCAAAGCTCGGCCTAGTCGGCGAAGAAAATTTTTGGCGTTTCTAACGGGCCTGACTCTGCATGGTGCAACGAGTTCATGCAGATTTTTCAAGACTAAATATGCATATGAATGATACTTGCGAAGACAGAGTCGACTGCCAAACTATAAGGAAGAGTATACCAAAGAATCATATAGATACGAGGTATGATCCGAGTTCATGCAGATTTTCAATGCTGAAGATGCATATGCAGATTTTGAAATGGTTATTTTGGTCGATTTGGGGCTGCTGGCAGGGTCAATTTGGGCTATATGAAAGAATCATATAGATACGAGGTATGAACAGTATAAAGGGGTTGATAATGGTATGTTTCCAATAACAATGAAATTGTAATGGTATCTTTCCAATAAACAAAATATTAATGGCAAATCACGTGAAAGTTATAATGGCATATATTCAATTAACTTTTTTTATTTTTATCCTCTTAATTTTTTTTATTTTTCTTTTTAAATTTTGTTTCTTTCCTTTCAAAATATTTGTTATTTTTACATGTTTCCTTTTTATTATACTCATGTATGTGTCCATCAAAATATTTAGGACCAAGTTATTTTTATTACTAGAACAATATATATTACTATAGAAAAATTTGACTTTTACTGTTACATCATTCAATTTATTAATACCAAACATTCAAATATATATATATATATATATTCATGTGGGAACTTTTTTCATTAATTATTAGTAACATGATGGTTCAAAGGAATTAAAAAATTGAGTTGCAATTTGAGAGAAAAATCAATTCGAAGTTTGAAATACTAATTTAAATCCTATCTTACTTGGTTGATTGGTGCGACCGAATAGGCCGAGAGGTGGTGTGGGGAAGGAATGTAAAATATGAATTCAGCCCAATAATGCTAGGCGACAAAAGTCTGCCCGTGTAGAGGAAGAGGTCGCAAGGGGCAGAGTTCCGCTGTTCCCTTCCGCGTAGGTTAGTATCCGGCCTGCCTCCGACACCACCCCCTAGGCCGTTTTCATTGATTAGGCTAACTGGTCCTAATTCCTCCGTTGGATTAGCTCGGCTGACACTTCCGCTTTTGATTTAACTCCACGCTGAGCCAAGTGGGCTGTTAATGATAAAACTGTCGCATGTCTCGGCCTAGCTATGATCAAAACAAATTCTCTCGCGCGAATGTCATTTTTTAAATCCATTTGAAACAAATTCTACAAAATTAATGCAAATAATAGATCCCAAATGAATATATATTTTTATGTTTTTTGAATTTAGTTTTAGGCTTTTCTAATGTTCCATCTTTTACAAATTATTTGTTCTAGTGATGAAAATCATTTGTTCATATACTAAATATCAATTGTCCTAGTAGTACAAATTTAGTTATTTTTGTAGTAAAATAAATCGTCCTGAATATTTTGTTAAGTATATTTTTAAATTACATTTTCAAATTTAAAATATTTTGTCCGAATAAACCGAATGTTCCATTAGTAAGATTCAGTTGTTTCAGTGGTAGAAATAAGGGTCAATTCCTTATTAGCCATAAAAAAATTTTGATTCCTTATTAGCCACTCAAAATTTTAAATTTTCTTATCAACCACTAATATTAAATTTATTTCTTTATTCGTCACTCTTATACATTTAGAGGCTCGAAAAAGACTTATTTGCCCCTCAATCATTTTTTCATTAAGTTTTCTTACTATCTATTTTAGTAAATGTTATAGGAATCAAATTTATCTCACAAATTCACATTATGGCCCACAAGCTTAAAAGAAAATAAAATGGTTCAGATTAAAATTTAAAATTTGAATTTAAATTTGAACTGTAAGTAAAAAAATTCTTGAGAAATTTTAAATGCATCAAAACCAAAAAAACATCCACTAAAATAAGTAATGATAAAATTAAGAAAAAATCAAATGAAGGGCAGAGTGGTGTTTTTCAAGCCTCAAATGTATAGGAGTGGCTCATAAAGAAAAAAGTTAACATTAATGGTTGATAAAGAAATTCAAAATTTTGAGTGGTTGATAAGAAAGTACAAATTTTTTTATGGCTAATAAGTAATTTACCCTAAAAATAAATTGTTCCAATAGTACATGTCAATTGTTTCAATAGTAAAATCAATCTAGTAATAAAAAATAATAAGTTGCAAATATTTTTAAGGACAAAAAAGAATGAAAATTTAAAAATTTTAAAAAAGCAAAAATTATAAAATGATACAAATAGGGAAAAATAAAGTAATAAAACATAAAAACTTAGACCTATAAGAAATAAAAAGATAATAAAAATAAAAAATCTCCAACGGGTCGTGGCTTTGCGCTTAGCAAAGCACAGCTGCCGCACGTTGGCCTAAGTGGTGGGCCGTGGGGACCGATATGGCTGGAAAAAAATAAAAACTAAAAAGAAGTTGCGGGGTGGCCGGAGCCTGCCTTCTATCCGCCTTGGTCGGCGGGCGAAGTTGGCGAAGGGGCAGCGGCTGCAAATTGGCACAAGCTGGCCATAACAGTGCCCTTTGATCCCACCCACAACTTAAAAGACATATACCCAACTTTCTTAAATTTGACTTTTAATTTTAACTCTAACCATTTATTTTATTTAAAAAATTAGTTCAAATATATAAATTTTTAAGTTGTGATTCAAATAACTCTAATGATTAATCAAATTATAACAAAATATATTATTTTTATCAAATTTTTTTAATAAAACGAATGGTTAACACTCAACGGCGATATCAATTTAAGAACAGAGAAAATATGTCATTCAACTTCTGTACCATTTTGGAAAAAAAAAAAACTACTACGTCCGTTCTTAAATTAATGTCGCCGTTGACTTTAAGCTTCAAATTTTATCATTCATCTTATTCAAAAAAATTATGATAAATTTCATATATTTTATTACAATTTGCTTTATCATCAAATGTATTTGAAATGCGATTTAAAATTTTATATATTTGAACTAATTTTTTGAATAAAATGAATGGTCAAAGTTGAGATTTGAAGTGAATGGCGACATTATTTTAAGAACGGACGGAGTAGGATTCATTTTATAGAAGTTTTTCAATGTAACTTGAATTTCAAAAAAAAAAAATAAAGAACTGTTATGTTGAAATTTGAGAGTATTGCTCATACTATCTCTGCTACTTAAAAAATATAGTTTTTCTTTTCTACGTCCGTCCAATAAAACATCTCCAACAGAGATGAGTTAGCTATGCTCACACGAAAAAATACACATAGAGTTGTCTTTTTTTTATATGTGGCCCTTGCCACTCCCTTCATCGGAGGCTCGTGCGGGGTGGAGATTGAACCTCCGCCGGCTTCCAGCGCACCCATATGCTTTGCCAACAGGCCTCAAGCCTATCCGCAGAGTTGTTTTTTTTTTTGAAATCTGAACACTGACATCTTTTACAAATCTAACAGACGAGCTTTTTTAATCTACAATACAACTACCTAAAACAAATATAAAAATACAAAGAGAGTTGTTGAAAAACAAAACAAATTTGTTTGAGTTAATATTAATATTAATGATGAAGAATTGAAAACTTCAAATTTTAATATTAACATATTATTTTTTAAAATTAATATTTTTATTTAGACGGTAGCGTTAGTATGGGTTTCGAGACTAGTTTTTTAAAAGAACACAAACAATTTTGGGTGAGTAATTATTTTGATAAGGTTGAAGTTTATGTGAAACATAGGAGGTGTTTGGTTGGGTTATTTTGCGCCGTAATCAGGTCACAGTGTGACTCATTTACGTTACTAATCGTTTGTTTCGAGTATTATGTAATCGATTAACACTGGTAACGGATCCGGCCTGTGGAGGCCCGTTACCCCTCGCGTGCCCCCGTAATCGATTCCTCCCTGCAAATCGTTCGCACGCCTGGCTCTCCGTCACGCACGCAACCCTGGCCGCGCGCCTCCCTCCCTCACGCACGCGAGTGCGGCGGCGGCGGCGGCGGCGGCGTGTCCCTCTCTCGCGACCTCTTCCAGTGCCCCTCCATCGCCAGCGCCTCTCCTTCAGCAGCGCGCAGGGGCTGCGCGACGCTCGGCCCCCAGCGGCGGCAGCAGCGGCGGCG
>BCLG01000196.1:253140-273417 GCA_001602295.1 Zoysia matrella
GCCCGTCGGAGTTCGCCTCCATGCGGTGGAGCTCGGGGCCCTAGCCCAGGAATTCATCTACGGGGTATGGCGAGCTCAATGGCGGCATCGATGCGTGGAGACCCTCACGGGAACCGGCCGACGACGGTGGCGCGCGGCGGCGCGAGCTTCGGCGAAGTCGTACAGGTGGCACGGTCGACGAGGTTCCTCGGGTCTGGGCCCTAGAGCTTCGCCGGAGCAAGGGTGGCTCGGCAAGGAGGTTGTCATCGCAAATCCTCGCCGGAGAGGGGTCGTCAACAGTGAGGCCGTCGTGTCTCGGTGAACGGGCGGTGAAGACGCCCGAATTCCCGCTTTAATTACTCCACGATCTGCCTCAACCTTGAGACCTGGAGGGGCACAAGCTAGTAAGGAGGCTACAACCGCGAAAAATCGAGAGGATCTCGCCGGGGCTCACCGGATTTCAGAGAGAGCGGCCGGCGGTTCGATAGTGCTCGATTTGGGGCAAACTTCAAATCCAAGCGGCTCGGCGTGGTGGAGGAGGAGATGGTCACTTATAAGGCTAGAGGACGGGGTGGCGCCGCTTCCCGACGAGGGACAGAGGCCAGGGAGGGCTCAGAGGACGGCTCTCGACGGCGATGGCATGTGCGACCAGGAGAGAGCTCGAGTGAGAGTGGAATGAGAGAGAGAGCAGAGCGAGTGAGGAAGGCCGGGAGTACTACTCGCGCATTAGATGGAGCGGGACACGTCCTCGGCTCGGTGGCGTGCAAGCAGCGAGGAGGCGAGAGGCGAGGGTGCGTGGAGAAAGAAAGCCGGCTGAGAGGTGGGTCCCGCGGGGATTTTTCTTTTTCCCGAATTTTCCCGGAATTTCAGCACAGCTCTCTATTTTTGACCCGAAATGCACCCTTTTTGAGCTCCAAAATTTCTGAAATTTGGTAGGCTGGTAGTCTTTTGAAAAGGAACAACTTTTATTTTGGGCATAAGTTCAAAATCGAAATAAATAAAATGATATTTAATTTTTGAAGACAGGCTAGCTTTTAAAGGAAAATAAATTATTTGGGACTTTTAAAGCTCAAATAAAATTTTCCAAAAACTTCTAAAATTCAAGTGGTTGTAAGAATTTTCAAGAGAGAGTTTTGTTTCACAATATTTTGATTGAAAATTTTGAACTCATATTTTGAATTTCAAACTTAAATTTGAGACTAACTTGAAATTGGGTTTAAATTCTTTCGAGCTCGGATTTTCAGAAATTTTGAATTCGAATGGAGCACTTCATTATTCGTAAGAATGAAGTGTTATATCGGGCGCCCCGACGGTGGGCCACGTGTAGCGAAGCGAACGGCTCTCAGAACTTGAACCGCCGCGGTCCGTATGCGGGCGTCACGTCCGTCTGGCGCATGCCTGACGGTCACTGTACCCATCAGGCGTGCAGGCGCGTGCTGACGTCACTTTGACTAGTAGACGTAACGAAGGTTTTGCGACGGGCCCACCCGTCGGTGGGTGGGGTATGAAAGCCGCGGGTGACCGACGGTTCGGGTACCCATTATGAAGTGGGAGTTAATCCCCGTCGCTTCGAGGGGTCCTGTCTTGGGGATCGAGGAGGCGGAACCGTCCGTCTCCCTCGGCTATAAAAGGCGGCAGGGTGGGTTTCGAAAACCACCCTTGCCATTTGCCTTCGTCTTCCTTGCGCTCCTGCTCTCTCCCGAGCACTAAGCCTTCGCCTTTTTCGTTCGTTCTTTCGCTCGCTCTTCCATTCGTTGTTTCCATTGTCCTTGTTGCGATGGCTTCCGAGTGGAGGGCTTCCTCCGTCTCCGCCAGCACTCTCGACGAGCGTGCGAGGAAAGGATTCCCCAACGGTGGGGCGATATCAACTGGAGGGTAGCGGCGCAGCACGAGGTGCCGGCCCCGCGGAGGGGGAGATCGTCTCCTTCCTCGTCTTCCATGATCGCGGGCTCAGGTTTCTGACCACCCAGTTCATCCGCTGGCTTCTCTCTTACTACCAAATTCGCCTCCACCACCTCACCCCGAATGGGGTTCTTCACATCACACTTTTCATCACCCTCTGTGAGGCCTTCCTCGGCTACCTCCGAGCACCGAGCTGTGGAGGTACTTCTTCAATGTCTCACGGCTGGGCGGTACCCGCAACGTTCGGTGTTACGGATGCGACGGCATCTGCCTTCGGAACACGCGCGCGGGGGAGTACCTCGAGGTCCCCCTGAAGAAGTCGTTGAAGGGCTGGGACGACGAGTGGTTCTACGCTGCCAACCCTGCCCCTCGTGTCCCGGTGTACTTCGACGGGTCCGCTGCAACCATCGATTCGTGGACCGCCTCCCCGTCGAACGAGGAGGTGCAGGCGTTGTGTCCGCTCCTCACGCAGATCCGGAAGCTTTGGGAGGCCGGACTGTCGGCCGTCAAGGTGGCCGCGGTCTTCATCAGTCGCCGAGTGCTCCCGCTCCAAAAGCGTCGGCACCAGGTGGACGAGTACACCGGCGCCGAAGACACCACACGCCTGGCGGTTGGGGAGGAGCTCTCGGACGAGGACATCGTGTTACGCGTGGCCCGCATGTTCGAAGGATACGAGAAGGCGTCCCTTACGAGGGGGCCCGAGCCTGTATCGACTCAGGCGGGCGGGTCTTCGTCACACACTTCGGCAGTGGCTCCTTCGCGCGCTCTTTCTCCTTCGGTGCTAATGTCCCAAGCAGCGGGTCGGGCGCCGGCTATCGTCCGCCCGGTGTCGGGTCCGATCCAAGGGATGAGATCATCATCGGCGACAACTGCAACTTCGCAGTCGTCTGGGGGCGCCGACGTTGGCACCTCCAAGAAGCGATCACTCAGGCGGTCCTTGGATCGGTCGAAATCGGGGTCGTCTTGCAGGCCCTCGCGCCGGCCCCTAGCCATCACGAGAAGAGGTGGCCGTCTTGGCCGCGCAAGTGGCGAGAGACGATCCTGTCACAGTGTCGTCGTCTGAGGACCTGGAAGACATACAGGAGGACTCGGGGTCGAACCCTAAGTCCGACTCGGTGCTCTGGTCCCTTGAAGAGGCTCAAGCTCAAGGGGCAGACCGTCATTCCCGTCGCCCCGTTGGCCGTCCATCCGCTGCGGCCGTCCGACAGGGTGGCGGCGGCGGCAAAGACTCGGGGCCCAAAGCCCGCGCAGTTGCCGAAGAAGATGACCAGGACCATCCCGATTCGCCGGTTGAAGGCGTAAGTCCCTGCACTTGCATTCTTTTTCATTGTACGCGTTAACCATATAGTGGGCTTACTTTGTTTTCCATAGGACGACTGCTGTTGCTCTCGCCACGACGCGTCTTGTGCCACGAGCTGACGTAGAGGGGCCGGACACCGCGACGACGGCGGTGGCGGGTGCTCCAATTGCCCTGTCATGTCCAAGTCCTCGGCGGGAAGACCCATCGGCCAGCTTGCCTGTGGGCGATGAAGAGGCGCAACCCCCCTGGCCCATACTGAGGGTCAGGGACGGCGGCAACTGTAGAAGACCTACAGCCTCCCCCCTCAAGCACTGATGCCATGGGCCGGGAAGATGCTGCGGAGGGAGCGGCAATTCCGTCCTCCTCGGCCCCTGTGGCCGAGGGGGACGTTGAGATGGGAGCCGCGAAGGCTGCCACGGCGGTCGGTGGAGGCGACCAAGTGCCCTCCCCGACCGCTACGTTCACTGGGCCGGCGACGACGATCGGCGAGGAGGTGGTGGTGCTGGCCGCTGTGGCTACAACTGTCGTGGTGGCTGGAGTTGGCGGTACCGAGGCTTCGGCCTCGAAACGTCGGGTGATGTCGGACCCCCCCCCGGTCGGGTGAAGCGTCGGTGTGAGCCACGCGTCACTATGACAGCGCGATGGGGGCTGTCTTCGACGTCATCATCAAGATTGGCGATAGCCTGGTGGACAACCTCGACTGCCTGACCGTGGCTCGGAACATCTACCGAGACTCGGCCGTGCAAGAATCACATGTAAGTTAGTGGTAACTAGAAAATTTACGGTAACTGACCTTTTATTCTCGATACTGATGTATTTTTGCAGAGGGTTATGCTCCATACGGTGGGTCAGGCTTTGTCTGACCCATCGCTACGTGCCGAGGTGGAGACCCTCCGTGAGGCGCTGCCTCGGGCTCGGGCCGGCCGAGAAGTGTCAACAGAGGATGCCCACCGGCTCTGACGTGAGCTCAAGGCCGCGCAGGACGAGGCCTCAAAGGCTCGGCAAGACGCTCGGGCCACTCGAACAGAGGCTCAGACGGCTGGGAGGAGAAGAATAAGTACGGCTCCGAGCTTGCGCAGCTGCGGTTCAATGCTGTCCGTAAATGTCACGCTCCCGCTCCTGCTCCCGACCTTGCTCTTTCTTAAATAAGAAAGATGAAGCTTCGTCTTGTGCAAAGCTCAACCAGCGGGCTGAGCGGGCTGAGGCGAAGGAGGCGATGGGGCAGTGCACTAGCGTCGAGGCACAGCTCGTCGCCTCGAACGATGAGGTGAAGAAGCTCACTGCGGAGCTCAATGCCCTACGCCTCTCCTCGGACGAGGCTCTAGCCCGCGCGCAGCAGGCGGTGGAGGACGCACAAGACGCCACCAACACCGCCATCAAGGAGCGCGACGGTAAGTGCCTCTGTGGATCGTGTTCGAAGAGTTGTTGTATGGTTGGTGCTTTTCGGGACGTGTGGGCGGACGTGCGCCGCATGTTCCGAGGCATCTTCGTCGGAGTGCGGGACACCAACGTGCCAGCGGACTACATCCGGTACGTGATGGGGTGTTTCTCGGGGTTGATCGCCGCCGCGCTAACTGGCGCCCTTGAAGACGCGGGGACATTGGCGCTGTCGCAGGTGATGGTGCACTACTCGGATGTCGATCTCACTCGGGTCGTCGAGGGCTTCCCTCTGGAGATGCCGGATGAGGAGATCTGGGATTTGTCAGATGTGGTTCGGCACAGGGTGGCGGACCTCTTCTCCGGCTTCCAAACGAAGGAGTTTGTTCGGGAGAGGTTCAGCTCGATGCCAACCCATCCCCAAAGTCCTCCACCGCCCCCAAACCCGTAGGCTTTAGATCTTCCTTTTTTTTGGTTTCTTGTAATTACTTTTGGTGATGTACCTCGGACATCACTTGTAATTTATGTTAATAACAGTAGAGCATTCTGACCCTTGCCCGTGTCAAGCATTCTTAGTGACTTTGCGTTTTTTGTCATCCGTTGGGCGTTTGACAGAGCGACTGGGTCGGGTATAGCCTATAGGGTTGAGTATCAGACTCAATGCAGCCGTAGGGCGTCACCAACCCTGGTCGTCAGTCGTTAGCCATGAGGAGAACTTAAACGCTAGCACTTAGAATCTCTCGTCCAGGGATCGGCAAGAAACGAGACTTAGGAACGGAAACGAAAGGCGCGGAGCCCAAAACCAACGAGGTCGGGTCGCGGCGCTGTTCTTAGTTAAATCACGTCGAACCCGAGGGAACTCTCGGAGTTCACGCCAGCATGGATTGGGATTTAACTTCGAAGCTAGCGTGGGCCAGGCCGGAGGCTTAGAACGAGAACGAGGCACGGAGCCAATCGGTCGGAAACGAAAGGCGCAAAGCCTGCGAAAAACTATGGGGTCGGTTTGCAATGCCTCTCTTAGTTAAATCACGCCGAACCCGGGGGAACTTTCAGAGTTCACGCTAGCGCGAGCTGAGATTTAACCTCGAGAAATTTATGAACCGACCGTCAGGAGGGAGGCCTCAGGGCCCAATGAATACATTGCGAGGGTCAGCGAACATGTCGCAGGGGACACTCAGATAGCCCTCGAGCGGCGGGGGGGTCGGCCTTCCTGCCGCGCACCGCCGACCAAAACATAAAAAGAAACAAGATCATGACAGGGCACAAGAAACTTATCTGATTTTATTATGCATAGAAACGACGCAAATTTTCAATGTTCCAGGCATTCTCGACCTCTGCACCACTCTCGGTCGCCAGCTTATACGCGTCGAGCCTTATAACACGCTTGATTACGAAAGGCCCCTCCCAGGGGCGACAACTTGTGCTTCCTTGTTTTGGGCTCGTGTCAAGACTAAGTCGCCGACGTTGAACACTCGACCCTTGACCCGCTGAGCGTGTAGCCGACGGAGACTCTGCTGTTACTTGGCCGACTGCAGCATGGCGACGTCGTGTGCTTCATCGAGTTGATCCAGGGCATCCTGTTATGTGGCTTCTGATGCTTCTTTTTTGTAGGCCCGGACTCGCGGGAAATCATAGTCGATATCGGTTGGCAATACGGCTTCGGCGCCGAATGCCATGAAGCACGGAGTGAAGCCCGTCGTTCGGTTAGGGGTCATCTGCAGACCCCAGAGCACAGATGGGAGCTCCTCGGCCCATCGTCCGGCCGCATTCTGAACGTATTCGTAGATTCGGGGCTTGATCCCTGAAGCACCACGCGGTTTGCACGTTCAACCTGCCCGTTGGTCTTGGATGGGCCACGGATGCGAAGTCGCGTCAGATATGGTACTCCTCACAGAATTCGTGAAACTGCCGACCGATGAACTGCGCACCATTAGCGGTGATGATGGAGTTCGGGACGCCAAAGCGGCAGATGATGTCGTAGAAGAACTCAACCGCCCGACTGGCGCTGATAGAGGGCACTGGCTTGGCTTCAATCTATTTAGTGAACTTGTCGACGGTGACGGAGAGATGGCTGAAGCCCCTGGACGCTTTTCGGAAGGGCCCAAGGATGTCGAGGCCCCAAACTACAAAGGGACATGTGATCGGAATCGTTTGGAGCTCTTGAGCCGGCAGATGGGTCTGCTGGGCGTAGTACCGGCACTCTCGACAGGTGTGGACCAATTGCTCACGTCGGCAATAGCTGTAGGCCAGTAGAATCTTTCGCGGAAAGCTTTTCCCACTAGGGTCCTCGGGGCAGCATGATGCTCGCAAACTCTCAAATGAATGTTGCCGAGGATATGCCGACCCTCCTCTCGGGGAATGCAGCGTTGAAGAATACCGCTGGTACTTCGCTTGTATTGCTCATCGTTGATGATGGTGTAAGCTTTTGCTTGTCAAGAGATGCGTCGGGCTTCGTTAGTGTCAGCCAGAAGCGTGCCATCTTGGAGGAAGGTGACGATGTCTTGAGACCAGTCGGGAATGATGGCCATCACTTCTGACCCTAGGCTCGAGACTATAGGGGTCGGCTTGCCGACCGAGGCGTCGGACGAGGGGTCAGCCTCCTCTTTGATCTTGATGGTTGGCTTGGTGAGGACTTCGAGGAAAACATCGTCGAGCATAGGGTCTCTCCCTGATGCCATTTTGGCGAGGTAGTCGGCCGCTTTGTTGTCGCGGCGTAGAACTTGTCTTCGAGCTTGCGAACTTTTTGGCAATAGGCACTATCTTTGGGTCACGGCAGCTTGAGGCTTTCATGACTTGGTTCACAACAAGCTCAGAGTCGCCCTTGATGTAGAGCCGTCGGACGCCGAGAGTGATTGCCATTCACAGACCGTGAAGGAGAGCTTCGTATTCGATGACATTTTTTGAGGCATGAAAATGGATCTGGAGCACGTAGCAGAACTTGTCGCCCTTTGGAGAGAAGAGGAGGACGCCAACCCCGAGCCTCGGAGCATGCATGAGCTGTCTAAGAACATGGTCTAGTGCTCGAGGTCGACAGGGGGTCGGCAACTCTTGAGCTTCGGTCCACTCAACGATGAAGTCGGTGAGAACTTGAGTCTTCATGGCTTGTCGAGGCTCATAGATGTCGTGGCCCATGAGTTCCATTGCCCATGTGGCAATTCGATCGACCGCATCCTTGTTAGTAATGACCTCCCCGAGTGGGAAGCTTGTGACCACTCGACGGAGCGGCTGTCGAAGTAGTGGCGTAGCTTGCGCTTGGTGATGAGGATGGCGTAGATTAACTTCTCCACTTGCGTGTAGCGGGTTTTGTCATCGGCGAGCATTTCACTGATGAAGTAAATGGGTCGCTGGACTTTCAAAGCTCGACCCTCCTCCGAGCGCTCGACGACGAGGGCGGTACTGACCACCTTAGAGGTGGCAGAGATGTACAGTACTAGAACTTCTCTGAGGCCGGCGAAGCAAGGACCGACAGTGAGGACAGCGAAGTCTTTAGTTGCTCAAATGCTTCCTGGGCCTCGGCAGTAAAGGTGAAACGGTCGGATTTGTGTAGCCGTCGGTAAAAGGCATTGCCTTCTCACCGAGTCGAGAGATGAAGCGGCTAAGGGCCACGAGGCATCTATGAGCCTCTGGACACCTTTGACGTTCTTGACGGGTCCGAGATTTAGGATCACGGCTATCTTCTCGGGGTTGGCTTCGATGCCACAGTCGGCAATGATGAACCCATGCAGCTTGCCTGAGGGAACGCCAAAGACGCATTTCTCGGGATTGAGCCTCACGCGGTACTGTTGGAGGTTGGCGAAAGTATCTTCCAGGTCGGCGATGAGACCGTCAGCCATGCAGGTCTTGATAACGATGTCGTCGACGTAGACTTCAAGGTTCCGACCCAATTGGTCGTGGAAACACTTTTGCATGCAACGCTGATAGGTCGCGCCGGCGTTCTTAAGCCCGAAAGGCATCGTGACTTAACAGAAGGAACCGAACAGAATGATGAAGGACGTTGCGGACTGGTCAGGACCTCGCATAGAAATCTGATGGTGCCTGAAGTACGCATCAAGAAAACTATGGGTCTCGCAGCCAGCGGTGGAATCGACCACCTGATCTATGCGCGGCAAAGAAAACAGATCCTTTGGGCATGCCTTGTTGAGACTCGTATAATCAACACACATGCTCTATTTACTATTCATTTTCTTGACCATTACAAGGTTGGCTAGCCACTCGGGTGGTAGACCTCACGAATGAACTTAGCATCGAGCAGCTTGGCAATTTCTTTCCCAATGGCCTTCTTTTTCTCATCATCGAAGCCTCGGAGTCGTTGCTGTACGGGTCGGGATCCAGTCTTGATGTTGAGAGAGTGCTCGACGACCTCCTTCGGGATGCCCAACACGTCAGAGGGTGCCAGGCGACGTCCCGATTCTGGATGAGAAAGTCGACGAGCGCCTTTTTCTATTTGTCAGAGAGCGTTGTTTCAACCCTAGCCATCTTGGAGGGGTCGGATGGGTCGAGGATGATCTCCTTAGAGTCGTTGTCCGGCTCGAAAGACGTAGAGGTTGATGGCTTAGAGTCGAGGATCGGGATCTGGGCCAACCCTTGAGACTTGCGGATCTCTTCCAGCTCGGCCGCCTCCATCAGGGTGATGGCCAATTCGAAGCTTTTTTGCTCACAAGCAAGGGCCTGCTTGATGTGTGAAGCTACGGTGATGACGCCTTTAGGACCCGGCATCTTCAACTTGAGGTAGACGTAGCTCAGGCGGGCCGGCAAGAATGGCGTGGTAGGTTCCGGCGAAATCGACCACCTCAAAGGTGAGGGTCTCAGTCCTGAAGTTGTTGCGGTCACCGAAGGTGACTGGGAGGTCGATCTGTCCCATGGGGACGGCACGGTCCCTCGGGATCACCCCATAGAACGGAGCATAGCTCGGCCGAAGATCTGACCATGAGAGCTTCATGGCGTTGAAGGTGTCGATGTAAAGGATGTTGAGGGCACTTTCACCATCGATGAAGACCTTGGTGAGGCGCGTGTTGCCTACGATGGGGTCGAGCACCAGGGGAAGACGCCCTGGTTGAGGCACTCGGTTGGGGTGGTCGGATCTGTCGAAGGTGATGGGCGCCTCCAACCACTTGAGGTAGGTTGGTATGGTAGGGTCGGCGAAGTTGACTTCTTGCCATAGCAACTTCTGGCGGCGTCGGGGCTCGTAAGCCCATGGCCCACCAATGATCATGCGGCAGCCTTCAGGCTCAGGAAAGGCGAGGTTGGCCTTCTCCTCAACGCACTTCTTCGGAGGGTCGGGGCGTTGAGGTGGACGTGGTTGGACACGGAGATGGCCCCTCAAGAAGTATTGCATTAGGCGGCACTCCGTGTAAAGGTGTTGAGCCGGAGGGGAGTGGTTCGGACATGGCTTCTCCAGAAGTTTCTCGAAGTAGTTGTCGTGCTCCGGTGGAGCCTTTGCTTAGGGTCGGGGCCGATGTTCGGCGACGGCCACGAACTCGTCGTCGTGCTGCCGACCCTTCTTGGGTTTCTTGCAGTTGGAGCCGCCACTGCCCCGGTCGTCCCGATGGTCGAAACACCGGTTGGAGCATTGGTCAGCCTTCGACTTCTCCTTGTCCTTGTCCTAGCCTCGGTCGAAGTTGGCTTGGACAGCCTCCTCTCTGGTGGCAAAGGTAGTGGCGATGTCGAGTAGCGCGTGGGTCGTCTGAGGGTTTTTACGCCCTAACTTGTGGACGAGAGTCTTGTAAGTTGTACCGTAGGTGTAGGCGTTGATGACGTCAGCGTCGCTCACTTCTGGCAACTCTTTCCCTTGCGCGAGAAGCGCTGGATGTAGTCGCGGAGCGATTCGTTGGGTTATTGCTTGCAGTTGCTCAAGTCTCAGGAGTTGCCCGGACACGTGTAGGTCCCCTGAAAGTTGTCGATGAAGACTTCACGAAGGTCGGCCCAGTTCCGATTGCTCCCCTCGAGAAGGTGCTATAGCCATCTCCTGGTCGAGTCGGACAGGAAGAGTGGCAGGTACTAGATGGCGAACAGATCGTCCGCGCCTCCAGCTCTGCAGACGAGACGATAGTCCCGAGCAAATGAGTAGGGTTGGTCTCACCGGTGTAATTGATGATGTTGAAGGGCGCGCGGAATCGATTCGGAAACTGTGCGTGTCGAATGGCATATCCAAAAGTGCGGGCCCAACCCCATCAGGGCTGAGGCTCCGCGAGGAGCTGTGGGCTCGCCGTTGGGCGCGGTAGTCGAGGGTTCATTCTCGGCGACGGAGTTCGAAGTACCCGAGAGTTCATTCCTGGCGTGACAGCGTGGAGATCGGCTCGGGCTTGTCGTCGGGCGTTGATAGTGTGACGAGTGTCACGGTCGGGGTCGAGGCGCCATCGGATGGTGGCGGGCGGAGGATCTGAACGATTCGTCCTGCCACCTTGTCGTTGGCTGCTACCAACCTCAGACGGTGGCGGGGGGTGGAGGCACCCCGGCCCCTTGCTGCTGGAGTGCAGCGTCGAGGAAGGCACTGAGACGGGTATGGGTTTTGACGACCATAAGGTTTACCGGAGTCACGGACTTGTGAAGGACTTTCGCGGCCGCGGCCCCGTTGTCGATCGCATGGTTGAAGGTGGGCGTATCCGCCACCATGATCTGCTGGTAGGCGGTGCAGGCCCGACTCTGAAGATCGGCGATAGCCGGAGGTGGCGACCCACCTTGTCGAGTGGAGTTGGCCCTCTTAGCCGAATATCTACGACGTAGGGCCTCCTCCACGATGCTTGTCGCTCGGTGCCCTGGCGAAGTGTCTCCAGCAGCGCCGAGGGGCGTACCCCAAGCACTTGTGCCATAGAGCATGAAACACTCGCACGAAGGGTCATGGCCCAACGCAATGCGAATCCGACGACGTCGGGCCGTGCGCTTGGAACACGACACCCGGAGACGAAGCTCACCGTCGGTGTTGGCGATGAAGTCCAGACTCCCGAAGCGGAAGGCCTAGCCAATGGAGAAGACGGGGACGCGCCACGATTGGCCATCCAGAGTGAAGTAGATCGTGAAACTGTCAAAATGCAGGTGGGAGACCGAAGCCTCTCCCACCAGAGCGAAGATCGAGGCCATCGATGATGAAGCGAAACACACCACGGGCACCTCTACCTGGCGTGCCAACTGTCGGCGTTCCGTACGTCGACGCAGTACGAATTTGTAGATCGGAGGGGGTACGGTGTGATTCTTCCTAACCGATATGGCCTAATCCGTGATGGACTCAAGAATGTAACCTGGTTTCGGCCACCGCGAGGTGTAATACCCTACGTCCAGAGGTCGGAATCGACGAACTCACGTATGATCGAGTGGGTTACAATGGTGGAAGGGCTCTTACATGGGCAGAATCCCTAGCGTGCCTTTGTGGGTGTATAGCTATCTTACTCTATGTGTTTCTCTCGTTGTACGGGGTCCCTGACAAGCCTTTTATAGAGGTCGGATGGGGTTACAATGCGGGTAAGACGGGTGGCTCCCTGACAGGTGGGAGTCACAACGAAACTTGACACTCACAGAACTGGATGTCTTATGACAGGTGGGGCATAGCCAAACTTGGTCCCCGCAGGATGGTGCTTCCTCTGACGAGTGGGGTCGCCACCAAACTTGGCCACCACGAAACTGAGCCCCCTCTGATGGATGGGGCCAACAGCGTCTTTGAGAATGTTTCAGAATGTTCCAGGTGATCCTCTGGCGCTGGACGGTCCTCTGGCGCCAGCTGTCGTCCTTGACCTGTCTCCTGTTCAGCGCTGGGGGACAAAGTTGCTTTACCGTTTGCTTTACTGCCCTGCCGCCTTGTACAGCCGCCAGGAATCTCTGTGTCGGCAGGGGCTTTGTCATGGGTTGCTCGCCCTACCCTGAGGTCGAAAAGTAAGTCGGTTGCCTGGCCATCTTGGGGTTATGTTGCCCCCGACCCTACGGGGGTCGGTGACTCTTGTGATTGGTTGCGCCCGACCCTCTTGGTAGGGCTTTGTAAAATCTTGCAGAATTCTTCCTTCGGGTCCACGAAGAGTGTGAGCTAGTCGTCGCTGATGGGCCGTAGATCGTAGCTTGGACCGTTGAGTAATCCCGGACCATAAGTACCGGGGGATATTATCCCGACAGACAACATCTACAAACTTTTATATTAGAAGGGAGATGTTAGAAGAATCAATCCCTCAAAATTGGTGGGATGAGCTCATCCACATTTAGGGCCCCTTTGGTAGAGCTCCCAGCTGATTCTTTGGATTCACTTCTGATCTCCTGTGAAGTGATTTTGTGGCTGAAAGTTATTCTCTTTGATTCTCTAGGATAAACTCTAAGAATCAGGACAGAGAATTACTTCACAGAATCAAGAGAAGCTACTTTTTCAGCTCTCAGCCCCTTAGTTCATTTCAGATAATCACTTCATAGAATTAGACAAGAATCACTTCTCCTGCAAAACCGCGTTTGAAAGAGCTCCTCTGATTCTGCCTGAGAATCAGGAGTTGTGAGCTCTGCCAAAAGGCCCTTATTTTTGGAATGGAGGGAGTATCTTCTAAGGTGTTGTTTGGGTTGCTGAAAATGAACTCTAGGTTGAGGAAATGGAGGGCGGGTTGACTCATTTCCAATATTTGTGTATTAGGATAGGGAAATGAAGAGGGTTAAGGATAGAGAAATGAGCCCCCTCATTTCCAGCTCCTCCAAACCCACCGAACAAGGTGGGTTATCACGGGGAAATGAGAAATGGACATACCTTGCCCACACGGCAGAGCATCTCTGTTGGCCCGGCAACCTGTTCCTCACACCCGCCTCCTCTCTATCTTCTCTCTGGTTCGGCCGGCTTCGGTGGAGCCCGGCGACAAGAACCTAGCCTGGCAGCAATGTGACGGTGAAGGAGGCAAAGAATAAGTGTTGTAGCAGGGTAGTGTGACCGGGGAAGGCGGTGGCAGTGTCGATCTGCAGCCAGCCAGGCCTGGCCCTGAGCCAGTGCGGCCGGGGCGATAGCTCCGGGCCCCGAGAAGGTAAGGGGCCCCGTCTAATGACAAGTATTAATAGAGTAAAACAAAAAAAACACATACGGTTTGAACATGGCAAGTTTATTACTACCTACTCATATGTCACAAAATAAGTTTACATTTAGGTTTAGTTAAAGTTGACTTTGATCAATGATTTTGATAAATTTAATTACTTTCAGTAATATAAACTATACTATCTCCGGTTTTAAATTATTGACTCTATTAACTTTTAATATCAACTTTGACCATTTGTCTTATTCAAATAATTTATTCAGATATGTAAAATTAATAGTAGTGATTTAAATACCATTAATAATAAAGCAAATAATAATAAAATTTTACACAATTGAATATTTTTTAATAGGACAAATGATCAAAATTGATGTAAGAAGTCAATAGTGACAAATGATCAAAATTGATGTAAGAAGTCAATAGTGTCAATATTTTAAACCCGAAGGGAGAATATATTATGAAAGTATTTCTTATAATGAATTTAAAAGTAAAAATTCGAAATTTTTAAAGTTAAGAATCGTTTGATCAAAGGTAAATAGCACGAAACACAAACATAAACTTATTTTCAAACAGAGGGAGCAAAAGAAAATTAGGTTGCTATATTTAAAAAAATTATAGTATTTTATACATCAAAAAGCTCTCTATTTTAGTTTCGTCCCGAGCCACCCAAATCTCAAGGCCGGCCCTGCGGCCCGCCTTGAGCGGGCGGCAGAGGATCAAGCTGGATGCGGCGGGGATATGGCTGGGCAACCGGGCCGCCCGGCCTGGCCCGGCACGGCCCACCTTGCGGCATGGCCCGGTAACCGACGGACCAAACACTAGTAAGTGCAAAATGTGACCTCCCTGAGAATCGAACACGTGACCAGAGGCTTTAGGAGCGGGCGCCATACAACTGCACCAAGCTAGCTGTTGTATTTAATTTAAATATATTTAACATAAAATTTCTAACAGGTTGTGCCGTGCTAAGCCTCGTGCTAGACCTCCGACCCAAACATAGCGCGATGAACGGGCCCGTACCGGCCCAGGCGTGGTGTCGATCGGGCCGTGCCATGCCTAGGCTGTGTCAAATTGATCGGGCCAAGATGCGGCCCATTTGGCATAGACCAGTCGCCTAGGTATAGGCGGAGATGATTTTTTTTTTAAGTGCCGGTGGGGATGGTTCTGGAGACGGATGAGGAATCTGGATGGGGTGGGGTCGCGTGGGTGATGGGCCTTTTTATCTGATGAAGGGCAATTTCGTCCAAATATTTTCCCTATTCTCAACCTCATTTATACCAACGTTGGAATGGGAATGAAAACCTACTTTCCTAACCTCAATACATGCTTCGTATCCGCTGCTATTTCTCTACCCCTTTCCCATCACACATCCAAACGCAACATAAATTATTTATTCACAGGGCTCTGCTGCTAGTCGAAGAGGGGGATAACTGTTGCTCCTGATCAAGGAAGGGTTTCCTCTCATGCCTTGCCTAGGTATAGTACCAGTGGATCTACTGGATACTTTCCGCTCACTTCCTAGGCCTATGCCTTATGATAATCCTCATTTTAGCCCTCGGAGGGATTATTTTTTTACTTGAAAAGAAAGAATTAATTATCGAGCAGACAATTAATTCTTTTTTTTTACACAAAGTTCATGCTTGTACAAATTAACATATACTCTATCCATTCTTAAATTGTTGTTGCCATTGACTTTAAACATCAAACATAATTATTCGTTGTTCAAAAAGGTTTAATAGATATCATATATTTTGTTATAATTTACTTTATCATTAAAGTTATTTGAATCACAACTTATAATTTTACATATTTAGATTAATTTTTTGAATAATATGAATGCTCAAAATTGATATTAAAAGTTAATGACGACAACAGTTTAGAAAAAAGAGAGTATAATTCAAACAGATGGGGTAAAGCTCAACAGAACAGTGGCGATTAGTGTCTCTTATTCGCCAATGCTATGTAGGATATGTCCGAATTATTGAAAAAATCTCAAAGGTCAAAAGTCAAGGTTAAACTATATATTGTCATTCCAAAATATTTCTTCTGGCAAAATGGAATGTTTGATCAAGAAGAAAAAAAGTTTACATGTTCATTTACCCTTCAAAAAAATGGATTTATCAAGCAGCAACAACTTTTGTGAGGAATCAGTCCAAATATGCATAATAAAATTGCGAACACAATTTTCTGGCCCATTTGTCCTTGCTAGTTGGGTCCCTGATGAGCTAAAGCCCATTTATTGTTGATTTCGCAAATGATTTTCTGCAATAATGCATTTATTGAGATGCTAATTTAAATGAAATATGAAGCACCTGTGAACCAAATGATGAATAATACACCCGTAAAGAAATTAAAGTATGACCTCACCACCAAAAGTTTCGCAAGGATACAAACTTGACAACTACTAATTCAACTATCAGCTTCATAGAGCACGTGTAGAAAGGATACCAAAACAAATGTAGAATATCGGCAAGTAGGATAACAATGCTAGATACTTTATATTACTTTGCACATTAATTGTAATGTTGTCGTCTATGTTGCTTAGTGGTATGCAAGAATACATTTATATCCCAGTTTTTTTTTGGTTAAAAAAAGAATATCCCAGGTATTACAATATAGAAATGTCCAGAATGCTGAATATCTTTCCCGTGTCCCATCAACAAGTAATATGATTAGGCATTACTTGTGCGCCATTCTGAGCCGTCTGCCACATGACATCAACTCACAAAATCTTTATTCGAAAGCAACAAATTCACCTCATTGGTCTTTTAGAAATACAAGTCACATATAATCTATTACACAATAGCTATAAAAATACCTGCATTGAATCTTCATTACTGAATTCTATGATTCAGCTTTTATTCCTTTCAAACATATATTATCTCTACGGTAGTTCCTCAAGCTACCGTTCATCTCCATCTTTTGCAGCCGTCTCAAAGACCCTTATGAATATATTTGAAGGCTGGCCACCACTTAGTTGGTACTTTCCATTAATCTGCACAAAATAGAGTACAGTAAGGAACAATGGACAAGTCTCTAGACATTGACCAGATAAAAGATGATAAATATCATCATTAAAGTAACCCTCGTACCACAAAGTGTGGAACCCCCGAAATGCCAGATGAGTACTTGTTGAGTTCTTCCCGAACCTATTAGCAGCATGAAGGACCCATGAGCTCTTTAATTGGAATAATATGGTCATAGGGACAAAGATAACTGGAAACCATACCTCGTCAACTCCTTTGTTAGGGTCTTCAAGCAGTTCTTCGGCTCCTACAATTCCCACTTTTCTTGCAGCATCTAATAAAACCTGTCTGTGATACATTTGTAAAACAGATTTAAGATGGTCCAACAATAATATAGATCAAACACTACTAAAATCAACATGCATAGGCAGATTTAAGCAACCCAATTGGATAAGGCAGATATATTTTCTGAAACAAATAAAGGAGTAGTTATAACATCTCTTTCTTGCAAGGATGTAACCTGCAAAATATTTTTTTAGTTTATATGATAAAATTGGGGTTGGGAAGCATTTGGATGACCTGCAAACATGGTACAAGAATGCTTTGAGTATATAGTGTTTCTTTGTAAATACTGAAACTGGTCATATGTAAATACTGAAACTGGTCATATCACAATCAACATTGTTTCATTACCAATAGGGATATGCATCATTTGATAATTCTAAAAGTATACTTTTAAAAATGTGGCAATTTAAAATTTTAATGTAAGTTATGCCTCATAAAAACCTTTTTCCCAAATATGACCGCGTTACTAATACAAGCAGATAAATGATGATGATAGAATGAATGCAAAACAAAACTTATGATCAATACCATAATTAGGCTTAACTCATACTCACTTGTCACCTATATATTTTCCTTGGCAAAAGTAACTGAGGAATAATTCATCAACAAGGGCATTTTGCTTGTCATAGCCTTGGTGTCCAGCTAGTGTTATGAGCCTGTGGCTATCCATTGTATTTCCCCTGGATTAAAATATTTGAATCAGCACACTGATAAATGCTATGCATGACACAAATGCCAGCAACAGCTTCAGAACCATATACTTACGTCAACCCCGTAACGTCATACTCAAGCCCAAGTCCTCGGAATATCTGAAACAAGAGCACAACAGCAGTCAACAGCAAAATACATTTTACGCAGAGTGAATAAAGTCTATCACGGGCATGGTCTAATGGAACCTCAGTCATGCGAGAAGTCGCACGCTCAAACTGAACAGGACCAAACTTCATCTTGTAAAAGTCAGATTTCTTGATGCCTTCCTTCGGTGCATCAGGATTAAGAAAGAATGGATGCCAGCGAACCTACCAATTAAACAGATTCAAACAAAGTGAACATTGAAATCTGAATTTATTTATAAAAAAAAAAATATGAATCCATATCACGATGGTGATTCAAAGAAGAGTGAGACCTCAAAGTCGAACTTTTCCTTGGTTTGCTCCATTGCTTTCTCAAGGTTCTTTTTGCCAACAAAGCACCAAGGGCACACTGTATCTGAGCTCACATCTATCTGAATGAGCTTCTTGCTAGTATTTGAAGCCATCAGTCTTGCACACCTACAATTTACAAACATGTTAGTTTGAACTTGTTTGAAAGCTATTCTTCGAGAAAGCATTGACCCACAATATGGTCAATCTGGACCAAGATACTCATTGACATTTTCCTTTATGCAATAGTGAAAGTAGCAGAAAATTGCTAGACTGAAGAGTAAGAACATCCATGAATCCAAGAAGGTGCAAACATATTACCCTTCCAGAAAGGGCTATAACCTTATCGATCCATTGTGCAAACTAGGCTGATCTATACCAGAATAATCCCATGATTATGGTTACTAGTATCTCGGCAAAATAAATTTTTCGAACACAACACGGTATACTTTTTCAATCACGGATCACATTATACTTTTCAAATCAAGCAAGTGGGCTGGACTGATAATTAGAGCCGAATTGTCTGTGCACTGTAGGTTCCTGGAACTTTAAACGAATCAAGCAGTCTCTAGATGACACCTCGATTAGGAATCAAATTCACGGTAGACACCACGTAAAGCAACGTGGGAAAACAAATTACATGCCCTTATTCGGTCAACTGTTGTCACCTGAAGCAACTAATCGACACCTCTTGAAGCAAAGGTGCTGAATTTGTAGAGAACGTCGCCGATAGAGTGGTTAAATAAATACAAAATCCGAACCTGAGAGCGCTGGGTTTCGTGAGGGACGGGAGGCGACCAGGCATACACAGGCGCGGCAAGATTTCTTCTTTCCCCCCTTTAATGATGTAGGATCTGGTCCACGCTCGTTTCTTCTCGCAGTTCTTGCGAGGGAGAACAAATTTTGGGAGGGCGATAACAGCCAAGGTCAGAGGAGAGTAGTTTGGTAGGCGTTGGTGGAGCGTGGCGCGCTCCCGTGCGTTTCGCCTCCTGGACACGGTCCACGGTGGGCACGCGAGGTTCGGCTCTCCCTGCACCATTCTCTCTACCTCTCTGGGGGCAGAAAGTTCCGGAGACCTCGGGACCTTAGAAAAAAAAAATCCAGTGGTCGGTGCCCAATTGTCACGAGAACGGATTCAACGGAGCAAAGAAGCGGCGTCATTCCGCAGGTCAAAGGAGGCGAGGAGCGCCCAAAGCTCCATCTTTCCCGAATCCGCCCGCAGGATTGCAGCAGTATCGTCAGGTGAGCAATTCGTCTCCTCTCCTACCCTCCAAAATTTTTGCTCGATCCAGTGCCCACGACGCAATCCCACCCATCGACGAAACCGTCCATTCTCCGGCACCGACCTTGCACGCGCTGCTACTCTCATCCAGGACGTCGCCGTCACAGCTTCCTCCCTCAAAGCCTCTCCCCAACTGAAGCGACAACAGTCTCCTCCCGTGAATCCCCTCCCGAACTGAAAGCGTAAGAGGCATAAGAGGAACAAGAAGGAGCGACAATAGAAAACGTCAGGCACCAGGGATCCCATCTTGCCTGCGTGTTCCGGAATCTTGATTAACCCAGGCCTCGCTTGTGCAGATCGGTTCGATTCAATTCGCCCAACCTCGTTTTCTTTTGTTTCTTTTCAACCTACGAATTTGTTGTAAATCTTGTGGAGATTGGTTGCGCTGCCCTATACTTCTGGTGGATGTATGTGGATGACCTCTTCAATTGTTGAATAAAATCGATGGTTAGTTGATTGATTAGGCTGTTGGATCCATTTGTAAGCTGGACCAGTACAAGTAGTGCTATTGTGTTGGTGGCTTGGTGCTAGTTAATTTTATTATGTTGCATTTTCTCTCAACCAAACAATGTAATGGAATCAGAAGCCATTACAGATTTTTAACCAAACAAAGAGTGTAATGGGATACAATGATTCCGATTACACCTATATTTGATTGCGATTGCACCGTTACCAGCGCTGAACCAAACACCACCTTAGTTCTACCCAATGTTGTGCTGCTATGTTGTTTTGCTCCGTCTGTCTCACATTCCATCATAAGTTGGGATCTAGTTTGCCTACGGTTCTGTAGTTTGCAAACCTTTGTTTGTTTGACCAATAATATCCGAAAGATTAAGAGCGATGGTAGCACTTGGAATCAAATTTCTTGCACCAAAATTTGCTGATTTGATGGCGTATTTGTTGAAAGCTCCTATGAAGGGTGCGTTTTTTGTTCTCTCTTTATGTACTATAGTTTAGCTGGCAGTGTAGTCTCACAATTGGCAAGTTCTATCTTTTGATGATGATA
>BCLG01000197.1:0-25297 GCA_001602295.1 Zoysia matrella
GGAATCTTGTCACAAGAATTTTATTTGATAATATTTATATTCAATTATCTTGTCATAATTTGGATTGGGCTAAATTTAGTTGTGATACAAACATCTTTATTGCAAGCAATACTTGCTTTGTAAAATAGTCTAACTATTTCTCATGTGCAGAGACTCTTGTGCATTCAACATTGGATCACTGCGAAAATGCTGATTTTATACTGGAAGTTTTCTTTAATATGAAAAATAATACAGTTTATGTGAAAGAAAGACCTCACCTGAAGATGTTTCTTGAAAAGACAGCTGAGATGTTTGAGCTTGTCATTTTCACAGCTAGTCAGAGGATCTATGCTGAGCAACTAATAGATAGACTCGATCCTGATGGAAAGTTGATTACACAGCGTGTTTATCGTGATTCCTGTAAATTCTCTGATGGTTGTTATATAAAGGACCTAACAATTCTAGGGATTGACTTGGCAAAAGTTGCAATTATTGACAATACTCCGCAGGTAGCAACCCATTCTAAGATTTTTTATTTTTGTTCTACTTCGGGATTTAGAAATATTTCTCGTTGGTGACTTTTGTCCACAAAGTTGATTTGTTTAGCACAATGTACTATGAATTTTTAGGAATGAATTTATTTTCTTGTGAATTAGAGGTGGCAAGAACTATAGTTTCTTTGAGCGTTTTCTTCTATGATTTCTAAAGTATTTAGGTACTTCATATATTAATTATTAATTATTTGTTGATCAATGGAAGCATATATTTTTTCGCTCAGGTTTTCCAGTTGCAAGTGGATAATGGCATACCAATCAAGAGCTGGTTTGACGATCCCTCAGATCAGGAATTGGTTGAGTTACTCCCATTCCTAGAGGGCCTCGTTGATGCAGAGGACGTCAGGCCGATAATCTTAAAGACCTTCCATGATAAAACTCAGCAGATTTAGCTGTATAAGCCTATATATCATCATGCGAGCCTGTCAGTGAAGTTACGTCTACTCCATGTGGTGCAGCCCATTCTTGGTAAATTAGGTATAGAATTATGATTCACATTTAATGTTATGTTAGCTTCCACATATAGAGTAAGCATAAACAGCCATCGTTATGAAATGGCTTTTATGTGTTCTGGGGTTCTTTGTATCATAGATCATTGTACAGAATGAAAAGTTGTGTTGAATAAAGTGATTTGAGTGCAATTTTGCTCGCAAAGAAACCCTGATTCATAGTTCAGCTTTTGCTTTACAGTCTAACTGGGAGTCTGGGATGGGTACAGTTTGCCTGTATTTGTAAGATTTGTCATTGTTGTTTAATATTGGACTTAAGCCATCCAAAGTGTGCATCGTGCCAAAACTAGGCTAGTTGGTCATTGTGTCACAACCCAACACATAATGGAGGATGCCACTTGCTAAATGTGCAAGTTTCTGTCATATCTAAGAATGATGGAAAGCTGGTGATATAAGACATGTACCTCAACATCTAAGAGGATGGGTTAAAAATACTGCTGGCTCAAACAAAAAACAAGAGGGAAAACTTATCTTCATGCTATGTGCTATCGGGGAAAAAAAAGAGCAAAAAAGCAACAATTTTCTAGACAACAATAGAAATACGAAACACTACATCAAAGAAAGGTTGGTTCTCTTGCTAGAAGAAGATATAAGGAGAATGGTAAAGAAGGTCAAAAGTTAAAATTTTGTTAGTGGGTGATGAGAATGTATATTTTTTCATTCAGCGCATGGTAAACTGCAAACAACATATCTTCAAATTAGGGGGAAAAAGATGGTGTTGTTGCGGGGATCAATGATGACATTCTACTAAGAGTTAATGATGACATTGGGCACTCTTCCAAAACAAAAAGGACGTTACGGCAAGGATACTCAATGTCACCCATATTGTACATCATCATTGATATGCTTGTGCTCCTGATTAAAACAGTAAATGATGATGGACAAATTATAGGAGTCCTCACATTGTAAATGACAATTTGTCTATCATCCTCATACACCATGACTTGGAGCAGACCAAGCTATTTGCCAAGTGTTTTTGAAGAACTGTCTAGTCTCAAAATAAACTTCCACAAAAGTGAAATATTTTGCTATGGTGAGGCAAAACAATATGAGAACTAATATATTGAATTCTTTGTATGCAATGCTGGAGAATATCCATTTAGATACCTAGGGATTTGTATCCACCATAAAAAATACTCCAGAATTCGGACTGCAATGCATTGAAGAGGTTCTCAAAAGAAAAGCTAAGCAATTATCATACGAGGATATATTAGTACCACTAAACTAAGTGCTTAGAAGCTTATCCGTATTCATAATGTCTTTTCATTGAAATATCAAAATGTGTCCAAAAAACTAGATTATCACATATCTGAATTTTATTGGCATGGTGATAAAGAGAATATCGTTTTGCTAAATGGGACATCCTGTGTTGCCCAAAGGACTAAGGAGGGCTCTGCATTTTAGATCTCTAAGTAAAAAATAAATACTTATTAAGCAAATGGATTGTAAAATTGCTTAATGAAGATGGGACTAGCAAACCTTGCTTAGGAATAAATATTTAAGCTCAGAAACACTCAGAAGTAAAGACCAAAATTATATTAAGAGTGAAAAAAAACAAGATTTTGAGAAGATACTCGGGTAGGCACTGGGAGCCCCTTTTGAAAGTTTTTTTTCGAAGTGATTCTATGTGAGAAGTTATTCTCTGACAGTAAGTGGTTCTTGGCTGAAAGTGATTCTGTAGGATAAACTTTTGGAAATAGCTGAGAATCACTTCACATAATTAGAAGACGCTAATTTGTTTTAGCTCCCCGCCTCTTAGTTCCTCTCAGAGAGTCACTTAAGAATCACTTTTTCTAGAAAATAGTATTAGCTCCGTAGAGCTTTTGCAAAAGGGCCTTTGGTCATTCAAATAGATTTACCGTACTTTATATAGCATTGCTTGCCATTCAAATAGCTTAGCATAGAATGTTATGATCTTAAAACCACTAACCATAAGTTTCAGAAGAGCTCTAGTAGGAACTAATAAGCTTGATGAA
The DNA here is from genome assembly GCA_001602295.1 of Zoysia matrella. Classification (NCBI taxonomy): domain Eukaryota; kingdom Viridiplantae; phylum Streptophyta; class Magnoliopsida; order Poales; family Poaceae; genus Zoysia; species Zoysia matrella. The sequence continues at coordinate 3,019 of BCLG01000197.1, forward strand.
TGGCATGCCCTAGTAGCTAAAATTTCGATATTAATTTAGCAGAAGGCGGACACAATTTTGTCTGGAAACTTCACAAAAATGGACAGTTTGCAGTGCATTTTTTTTTAATTCTCACATGATAAACCTGGATACCTTTTCTCCCATAAACTAATTTGGAAATTAAAAATTCCTATTATGAGTAAGATCTTTCTTTGGTATCTTTAAAGAGGGTCATTCTAACTAAGTATAATTTATCTAAGAGGAAAAATGGAAAGGCAACCAAAAATGTTGTTTGCAATTGCAAGGAACAATCAGACATCTTTTTTTATTGGCACCATGCAAAGAAAATTTGAAGAACTACGAATATAGCTATTGGGTTAAATCTAGCCAGATTCGTCTCCTATATGCTAGGAAATTGGCATATTGATTCAAGTACTAGTTTGTTAGGGCATCCGCATTATATTAAGCAATTTGGTGTTGTTGAAATGATGTAATATTCGATAATTGCAAATAACCACTCTTTACGCAGATTATTTTCATGGGAACATATTGAATATGATTATGGTCACTGGTCAGCATGATCACAAGATAATGGAATTATTTGAGATGGCGCGTAGAGCACTCGTGACTACTACAAGCGGGACTCTTTGCCACTCACACATGGAAAATATTATCATCCATATTTTTTTTATACTTTCCCCTTTCTCTTAGAAATAGTTTTGAATATTTGCAATAATCAAAGGCTGTGGACACGTAGAGGCTGAAATTTCATCCTATATTTTTTTTAAAAAAGTAGGTCTTATGCTGAACTTTTTTGTAGGTAATTGATTTGAAATTTGATGATCTTTTATAGTTTTACGTACAGCCTACAAACAGTGCTCTTACAAGAATGAAAATGAAAAGGGAAGTACCTCTTGTGCCGGTTCCTTTTCAAAAAAAAAGGGAAGTACCTCAGTTGTTAATCTCTTCATTAGGAGGTATCTATTCTAGTATGTTGTGATCATTTATACTTGGTGAAGATGTTCATGGCTATAACCTCCACAATATGACACATGTTTTGACACGTCCTCTCTGTAAGTTCTCTTTTGCAATAATCTTCAATAGTATAACCAATATGTATCTCAATGACATCATAGCCTTTTTGTTAAGCACCACATCTTTGCGACAAAACCATATGGACCATAATATGATTGCCACTCGTGCAAGGATAAAGTACTTCTTCTCATTTCTCTGTTTAGTGATACATCCACTCAAGATATGCCTTAAATTATTAGGTATTGGTATATCAGTATCAGTGTTAGATATTTGTCAACTTGACATCAACAAAGGAGTCTTGGCAAATCGATATGGTTTTGTTTTTGCTTATTAGTAGTGACTGTCAGCTTTAATCTTGTAATGTCATCAAGTTGAGGTTAACATTACCATTTGAATCATGGAAACCGCTTTCTGATAGTTTATCGAAAACTACCCACTAAAACCACTTGATTTATCAATTGAAATTAAAAATCAAAATTTGAATGAAATTCATCGAAAAGTTTGCAGTAAACTGCTTGGATTTCTCGGTTTACTGAACAGTTTTAGCGGTTTATCGTCTAGTTTTATGGTTTAGCTAGCAAAAGTAATAATTATAAAACCCAAAAAAATACGGTAGTGAGAACCATGTGACTTTGAACAGTTTTGTCAGCTTTGCATCCAATGTCAAGTGGGTGACGAAGTTGAGTTTTAAATACGGCGACGGGGCCTTCACGGCAGCTGCGAGTTGTTAGCAAGGTTTATTATTTTGTTTAAACGGCTAAAATCGGTCGAGATCGGTTTAATGAAAACCGCGAAAATAAAAAAAAAGTCAAAAACTGCTCTAAATAAAAAATTCAAAATTTGAACAAACTGTTATAAGTAAATTGGTCGGTTTCATTGGTTAGTTGGTTTGTTTTTTCGGTTTTTACAGTTTTAGATTTTAAAATTTGAAACCCACCGGTTTCACCGGTTAGCCGATCGGTTTTACCGGTTTTCGGTATTTCGAATTTTTTAAAATTTTTTTAAAAAAACCGGTCTTCTAATAAAACCGGTTCGAACTAATTTTATCGAAAATTGCGAAAATCTGTTGATTTTGAGCGGTTTTATAAACTTGGTTGTTAGTCGCCGCTCCACTCCAGTCGACGACACCAACACAGTCGAACAACCGTAGCCACGAGATGGCGCGCCTCCTTCCCCGCGTCGCCGAGGCTTCCCTCTTAGTCGTCGCCGTCCTGATAACAACCGCGTCGACCTCCCCGACGGCGGCTCAGACGTTCCCGACGAGCGCCCGCCCCACGAGGTCGGGGTACCTCAACGTCACCTCCACCAACTCCCTCTACTTCGCCTTCTACGAGGCCACCGACCCGGTCACCACCCAGCCGACCGCCGCGCCGCTCCTCATCTGGCTCCAAGGCGGCCCCGGCTGCTCATCCCTCGTCGGTAACTTCGCCGAGCTCGGCCCCTACCTTCTCACCTCTACCGGTCTCGCCCGCAACCCCAACAGCTGGAACCGCCGCTTCGGCGTCGTCTTCCTCGACAACCCGCTCGGCGCCGGGTTCAGCGCGCCCGCGTCCGACGATGACATCCCCAAGGACGAGTCCACCATCGCCGCGCACCTCCTCGCCGCCCTCCAGTCGTTCATGGCGCTGGACCCGGCCTTCCGCGGGCGCCCTCTGTTCCTTACCGGCGAGAGCTACGCCGGCAAGTATATCCCCGCGGCTGCGGCCCACTTCCTTGACGCTAACTCCAGGCTCCCGGCAGCCCAGAGAGTGAACCTGCAGGGCATCGCCATCGGCAACGGCATGACGCACCCGGTGGCGCAGGTGACCGTGCACGCCGACCAGGCCTACTTCGCCGGGCTTATCAACGCGAATCAGAAGGCTGCAGTCGAGGCCATGCAGAAGAGGGCGGTGAGTCTGGTTAGAGCAAGCAGGTGGACGGACGCCAGGAGAGAGAGGAACAGGATCATAAGCTTCCTCCAGGACGCCACCGGTGTGGCGACGTTATTCAACTACGCGCGTGAGCTGCCGTACTACCCGACGCGCCAGCTCCAAGACTTCCTGAACACCGACGAAGCCAAGGCTTCACTCGGCGCGAGGCGGGACCTGACGTGGACGCGGTGCAGCGAGGTCGTGAAAACGGCGCTGGCAGAGGACGTCATGCAGAGCGTGAAGGGCGACGTGGAGGCCGTCCTGGCGAAAGGCGCCACCCGGGTGCTTCTGTTCCAGGGCGTGTTCGACCTGTACAGCGCGCCGTCGTCCGTCGAGGCGTGGGTGCAGGAGCTGGCGTGGCCAGGGTTGTCGGCATTCCTGGACGCGGAACGCACCGTGTGGACGCTCGAGGGCGGGCAGCTCGCCGGCTACGTGCAGACGTCGGGGCCGCTGGCGAACGCGGTCATCGTCGGCGCGGGGCACATGGCTGCGGGAGACAACAGGCCTGCTGCGCAGGCGATGATCGAGGGCTGGGTGCTGCAGACCGGGCAGTTCGGCCGGAGGTGACGCGCTGCCGGCCATGTCCTGGAGTCCTGATCAGATCACTCTGCTAAGAGTCTACGAGCGTCGGAGAGACGATTGCCGCTGGCCCATATACCGACACCCCCGTTAGTCACACGCCGTGCCTCTGATAAGCTCGCCAGAGGAAACCGTTTCCTGTGAGACTTAGCTCTGTGCTACTGCTACCATGCTACGTGTCGATTTCATTTGTGTACTATGTACAAATAATGTTGTGATACGGTGGTACACTAGTAATCGTAGGTAAGGTGTTGGTGAATAAACTCAAGTATCTTAATACTACCTCCATCCCAAAATATATGGTTGGATCAAAGTCAAATTCTTTTAAGTTTGAATAATAATACATAATATAAAGAGTTGTTGAAAGTTTTTTCAGTATGATCTAGTAACATAATTATATATAATAAATATTACTAATTGTTTGTTATTAATGGTTAAGCTAAAAAAGTTTGACTTTGATTAAACTAAAAAAATACTTACTCACTTCGTTCCTAAATTGTTATCGCTGCTAACATATAAAATCAACTTTGACTATTCGTTTTATTCAAAAAAAAATTGATGAATATTATCAAGATCATATATCCAGGCACTTACGGTCCCGTGCTAAGTACAAAAACCCAGCCACCAATTGCGGCTCATGGGTCGAGCCACGGCCTGCAATGACTTCATCATGCCAAGCACCGAAGAGCTGCCCGAAGAAACCATCTAACCCTTGAGGGTCAGATTCGCCCGATGGTCCGGTCCGATCATCCGAAGCTCGGGACCATGTGTCGACAGAGCCCGGCCGCTCGAGGGTCGAGGAACCACCTCACACATCCACCCCTCAAGGGACGCACACCGCCTCGGCAATCAACCCTTGACAGACACAGCTTGACACTGTGCAGCAGATGAAAAAGCTACTTTTGTGCCCCCTGCGTTGGACAAAAGACGGACAAAGAACATCGACAAGATATCTGGCACCAGAGGACGCCAAAAAATAAGCCCTCCAGATACTCGCACCCGTCAGAAGACCACTCTGTTTCGTAGGCTTCAAACCTTGTAACCCTGGCTTAACCTTTGTATAAAGACGCGCCGGAGGCTTTAGACGGCACAGTTGAGATCATCAGACACAGTTCACAAGTTTCAAGTACACACTCTACATACGCGTCCTAGAGTTCTTCCTCGGGCAGGGACTCCCCTTTTCAAGCTAATACAATACACTATCTTTGCTGAACGTAGAGTATTACATCTCTATGGTGGTTCAAACCAGGTTAACTCTTTGATTCTTCCGTAGACTAGTCATATCGGGAAGAGCGCATGAATCCCTCTCTAAATACGTAAATTTTACTGTGACGATGAACGAAACACTAACAAATATAATATATTTTATTATAAATTACTTTATAATTAAAGTTATTTAAATCACAACTTATAATTTTACATATTTAATTAATTTTTTAAATAAGACAAATAGTCAAAATTAATGTTAGTAGTGAATGACGACAATAGTGTAACAACATAAAGTATATTTTATGATGGAGGGAGTACAAAACATTCCAAGCAACCAATGTGCCTGAGTACTGAGGAGCATTTGCTACTGTTTCATGTTGCTCTGCATCTGCTACTGCTCTGTTAATGTACCATCAGAAAAGTAGGGAAACAACCAAGATGCTGTAATTTACTAACAGATGAGTCCGGACGGCATATATTGCTGAACTGGAAGGGCATTTATACATTTACAAAACGAAATGTCCATTTCTGCAGCGGCTGAAGCAATCGTCGAAAACGATGCCACGTTCCTACGGTGACTACGTGATTTTATACTGTCGCTTGAAGGTAACTCCTGGACTCCGCCAACCGAACCATACGAATACTTGACTTTTACCTACCGGTTGATAGAACACGGCACCTAATTCAGCTCAAGATGAAAAGGTAAATGCTTTCAGAACTTGCTCAAAGATCAATCTGTGGACTCCGCCAACCGAACCATACGAATACTTGACTTTTACCTACCGGTTGATAGAACACGGCACCTAATTCAGCTCAAGATGAAAAGGTAAATGCTTTCAGAACTTGCTCAAAGATCAATCTGAAAAGTTTTATAATAAAGGCCGCTTTAGTAGAACTGTAAGCTTCTGATTATTTAGATTCACTTTTGATTATTCTGTGAAGTGATTCTGTGCTTAAAAGTGATTCACTTTGATTTAGCTCTCAGCCCTTTAATTTATTTCAAAGAATCACTTAGTAAAATCAAACAACAAAAATCGCTTCTTTGAAAAATAACGTTTGACAGAGCTCTTTTAATTCTGTATTAGAATTAATTCTGCCTCGGAATAAAAAGCAAAGGCTCTGTCAAAGGGCCCTAAATGAGACCTGGGAACCAATTAGGACCAAGTGACCAGTTGGTACTGTGGTCACCAGACGAGCATGGCCAGGTTGCCCCGTCTTCTTGGCGTGTTATCTTGGATGCTACGGATGGGAGAGCATTGCACTAGCCACAGGATGATTCAACTAGTCCGATGGTACTGCAGCACTTGACAATGACTGCGCCAAACTGGTCAGATACCTGAAGAACACGCCGGAGTAACAGTCACGAATCCTCCTTATTGATGGATGCTTTGGAATTGGCACGACACCACCCTGATCTGGCCGTTGCACATGTGAAAAGAGAGCAGCATCAAATCGGATATAATTAGTTTTCTTGCTCAGGATTATAGCGCTAAAACCATGTAATTATAAAGATCTTTACTAATTTGAAAAAAAAAAGGAATATAGAACCAAGCGCATGTGTGCTGCTACTCACTCCATCCCAATAAAAACTTATTTTAAATTTTGTTGACTACAACTTTGAACAATGATTACTACAGATTCGGTTAACTTTAAAAATCTAGTATTTATACTTTTAAATTCATCAAATAAAATTCTTTCATAATATATATAAATTATATTACTAAAATTAATTAAATTTACCAAAATTATTGATCAAATCATAGTCAATAAAACCTAAAAATAAGCTTCTATTGGAACGGAAGTAATATATCTTTGAGTCACTCTGATGTAGCACATTTGATATATGAAACATTTCTATACAGCATTAAAAACATTAATGTTCCTTCCTCTCCCTTCTGTCTCCTCTCTAGAAAAGAAATTGGCGCCTAAATTGCCCAGATTACAAGCCACTGGATTACCCCTTTTGTGTGCCTAAGGGCCCACTTTTTAGGCGAGAACAGGTATAAGCTGATGGCCTAAAAAGAATGAAGTTGCCGATATGCTTCAATCTCAATGGTGTTTCAAGGCCAGGGAGCACCGATGAGTGAGCACCGTCATGAACCTTGGATTGCACTGCGCTATAAACTTGGTGGTATCTAGCCTAGGTTTGATTGGCCACTTCATTCTCATTCTTTTGCCACCGGCAGGCAGCAGAGCTCCAACAAGGCATGCAGGATATGCCATGATTAGGCTATCAATACATATTTGTCATGCCAAATGGAACAATACTGGCCTTCCTGTGAGAGTTTGCTGCTACTCCTGCTGTGCCAGCAATGCCGTTGAGCGATCTCGCATATAGGTTCGACTCTGTTGTTAATCTATCTGAAGAATCACTTGCAGGCCCTGCTGATAAATGAAAAGGGGCCGCTCTCATGTCGAGAGCAACATCAGGGACAGTTGTACTGTTTGCACAGGCATATGCCTGCTGATGCAACGTATACCTTTCGGCCTGGGACGGCTCAGAGCAAGCTGCCTTGACGGATGTCTGATAATAACCATACGTTTGCGGAATTTGTTGTTGGGGATGATATCCTGAGTTCATTGCAAAGCTTCGTGTGTCGTAGGGGTCCTTGGTGCTCCCATTTTCATATGGCATTACTGGACCAACAACCCTTCCCGGTCTCGCTGTAAAACAGAGAAGCATTATATGGCTACATAGCCAACAGCCAAACAAGTAAATGAAAGGTGACCAAAACATACCTGCTGGCACTCTTTGTGGAGGATGTGAGGTTCTCGAGACGTTGCCAGAAAATCTTTGTGTCTCACAAGGATTTTTGTAGGACTCATCAGAAGGCTTGTCCCTTGATGGGCCATTACGGGATTGTTCCTTGACAGGAATTGGAGTTGAGTGAACAATAGTTGATCTGTATAAACAAATCAATCAATCAATCAATAAATAAATAGGCTTACAGTAAAATGCAAGAACAAAATGATCAGTCGGGGATAACATAACTATAAATGCAGCATTCAGGCATGTTTTCGAAGGCATATTAATCATGCTGCCATCTTTAGTGAGCAGAATTACCACATACTTAAATTCTATTGCCAATCTAAACTTCAGCAGGTTTTATGATTAGTGCAATCTGGATTGTCTATAAAATTGACGCCTGAGAACCTGACAACCAGCACTAACATGGAAAACCGTACTCTCCATGATACCAATCATGCTACCAGAAATGTAGCCGAAACCAATATAACAAAATTGTATGGTCCATGAACAAAGGCATTTGTTATCCTAACTCCAGTAATCAGAATCCAATGTGTTCCTACAGCTCAACAGTAGGTTAGTTTGCCTAACCATGTCACTTAGGTCTCTGAGTAGCAGATGTAGGTCACTAAAAGCGAGTCACTTTTTTATTATATCAAATTCAGAAGACACTGTTTTTGAAAGTTAGATGACAGTGACATGAACTAACACAAGAAAATAATGAAAATGAACAAGACAATACAACCCATCATTACCTAGGAAGTGAAGTGTGTTTTCTTTCCATGGGAATCACAGGGCCATTTCCATTATTCTCTTCGAGATGAGCAAATTGCTTTCTGAACTGATCAACAGCACTGCAGAAAGAAACACAGGTACAGAAAACAATGCTGTCAGAGGGTGCTGATGTAACTGCAAAAATATACAAATGTTCGAAAAACACCATTAAAATATACGTGTCCAATGATAAAATGGCTACAACCTCGGATATAGAAAGGTTGTCCGCTCCGTGCCATTCATATAGTCTTTCAGCAATTGCGGATGGTATTCTAATATTTCACGAAATATCAGCTCTCTTATGTCTTCCTTTGTCACTCTTCTACGTTCAAACTCAAACTCCATCTTTGTGATTGGTTGACAAGATGGTTCTCTCTCAACCTTGGCTAGCCCTTTGAAGTATGGATGAGCCAGTGCCTGAATAGATCATTATTACAAAATGAATATCATTGTTTCCTCCGCAATAAGATTTACTTGTGTTGGTGGCGGTAATGAATAAAGTAGAAAACAAGTTGCAAGGATAAACTTAAATACCTCTTCTGCGGTTGGACGATCCTTTGGATCAAATGCTAATAGCCTTCGCAAAAGATCCAATGCCAAAGGATCTGCATTTGGAAACTTCTGTGAAAATGAGATTGGCTCTTTCTTTCTCATGCTGCTCAGATACCTCCTTGCTTTGTCGTTGCGGACCTGGAAGCAGAATTAATGATGTCAGCCTTCAGTAACTTGTTAGTTATGAATATTAACTTAGTTATGAATATTAAATAGACTTTTGAAGTTTACCCAAATTAACATGTCACGTACCCGAGAGATAGTATCCATCGATGGTGTGCCTAGAAGATCAGTCATCAAATCTAACTGATGGACAACATTTTTACCAGGAAACAAAGGCTTTCCTGTTAGCACCTCAGCAAATATGCATCCAATGCTCCAAATGTCAATGGCTGGTGTATACTACAATAGGAATAATACATGAGTACAACTGTACAAGAATATAACCAAATGTAGTAACATTATGCTGAAAAAGAAGACAAAACACTACATAAAAGTTTGCAGAGTTAAAGAACAACATTTCTCATGAACATTTAAAGATTTCATATAAAGTGTTGTTGTTGATTTAAATATCTCATATACTATGTGGACACATATTGTAGTCATAATGTTTACCAAATAAATGGTCGTATCCAAGCAGTTGTCACATAAGATCTATATCAATGGTTATATCTTTTTCATCTGTACACAAAACTAAAGAGGGTTCCAAATAACTCATCGCTGAAGAAGAACGAGTAAGTACCATTAAAAATGAGGATTCTCAGCTACATTTTCAATAAAATTTAACCAAGGGTTTAATGTTGTACCACAAATCTTACCTTTGAAAAGAAGGATCCACAAAGCTCTGGAGCTCTGTACCATCTTGTTGCAACATAATCCTGCAGAGAGAATGAGCAAAAGGACATCGTTATGACAACTAAGTCTCACATAATCCTCCAGATAGCCAGAAACAAAAGATAAAAGAAAAAAAAAAACGCACCGTCCAAAAGATCGTTGTTGGGGTATCACTGAATGCAACTCGTGCTAGTCCAAAATCACAAATCTTCAGTTTGCAGTTAGAGTTTGCTAATATATTTTTTGGCTTTAAATCCCGATGATAAACATTAGCTGCAGTTACATGGAAACACTATCAGCAAGGTGGGAAAAAGTCATCCATATAATATTTATATTCAGAGATGCAGTATACGGTAAGAACACAATGTTTGTTGAGATAACTACATGACCAAGACACAGTATTTGGAACAGTGTTTGCAAAACAATCAGCAAATGTCTCCCCAGACTAAATCTCGCATCAGAAAGTGCCAGATAAGCCTATTTCAATACAACCTCACTTGGTAGTTATTTTGCAACTAATTATTCATTAAATAATTATACTGCAAAACAGCTTGTGTTTAATGAACCTGACTCAATGTTTCTTCCCTAAAGATGAGGACCAAATAAATAGGATCTATGCCACTTTACAATGCATTCACTGAACGTTACAAAACGAAATTATCTAAACAGAAGAGACCAGCTCACTGCCATGTCACTGTAACATAAACCATATGTACATGTTTTCCTAGTAAACATTGCAGATCTCACATCAACAGTTCCCTACCTGTATGAATGTATTTAAGAGCACGGAGCAATTGGTATAGAAAGAATTGGTAATGTTCCTTCGTCAAGTCATCATTTGCCTTAATAACCTGGTGAAGGTCAGACTCCATAAGTTCAAAAACAACATAAATATCTTTGAAGTCCCTTCTTGATGGAGGCAGCATTATATGTTTGATTTCAACAATGTCAGGATGTCTTAGGAGTCTCAGAAGCTTGATCTCACGAAGAATCCGTGCTGCATCAGATATGTGCTCGAAGATGTCATGTATCTTCTTGATAGCTACTTTCTCTCCTGTGTGGACATCTATTGCAGAGCATACGACCCCGTAGCTTCCTTTACCAATGACTTCCTGAATCTTATATCGACTTGCATCCCCATACTCCGTGAAAAATTCTGCCTCCGCAGAGCTCTGCAAGAGTTTTTGTGAAGTAGAGTTATCAAATTTGGTACAACGGCTTGGAGTCCCCACAACAAAGATGCTTCAATGATCAATGGAACATTATTTCTCCAAACAATCAATGCCAAACGGTAAATTTGGCTTAGCCCAGAAACAGGAAAGGACACAATTGGTCGCTTGCAGAAATTATTGCAGATGTACAGATGCTTTTAATGGAGCAAATTCAGAGGAGCAACTATTGGAAGCAAAAATTAGGATCAACGAATGGAGATGAAATTCAACTGTTTCGTAGCAAATCAAGAAAATATGTGTCCAAGCAAGATCTTTAAACATACGTTGACAAAACTGAAATCCTGAAAATAAATCCCGTTAAGTCAAATGTTCGTGCATAGATGTGTACGAATCCCACAAGAAAAGGCAACAACTCTGCGCACCGACAGAGGAAAAAAAGCAACGGCTTCTGGGTCTTTGAGAGGTGGTGTCCCGAGGCCACAAGATGCGGTCAACTTTTGCATGTGAATTTCAGTACGAACAGACCAAATATTACCTTTTTTTTTCCTCCTTAAAATAGGCAGACAATTTCCAGAATTCAATGAGGTGTTGTCTGGATGCAGAGAACGCAACAAAGAGCAGCAAATGATTCAGTATATACAGGCGAGCAGAGAAAGCGAGAACATGAGCATAATCATATCAAAGGCTCAAAGTTTGTACTACTGGGAAAGGATCATCAACGGCTAACGGCGAACAGAACCAAAATTGACCTTTGTAGAAAAATAAAACAGTATAGCACCAAAAATTCAAACTTTCCGGTTGACACGGCACAGAAACGAGGGAGAAGCGCACCGACGATGGTCTTCAAATCCGTTACAAAGATATTCTTGTAGCTAAGAAACAAAAATTTCTGCCAAACAGCAGGGGAAAAAATCGAGCGTTTCAGCGAAGACGGAGACCGAAATCAACGGGGCAGAGCCGCCGCAGCAGCGAGGAGAAACAAGCTCAAGCACGTGGCGAATTCGCTGCTAAATGCTGGAAACGAAACCGGGATCTGTCGATCCGGAAGCCCACCTTCTTGCGCTGATCGTGCTGCATCTCGCCGGCGCCCGGATCTCGCACCGAACTTCCTCGAAAGAAGAAAAAAACGAAAGGCCGCGCCTTTATCTTTATCTCACCACCCGCCGGCTGTTACGGCGCCGTGAAACGCTCGGGCAGGCAGGTAGAGCACCTCCGAATCTCAATCCCCAAAGCGAGGGTCAGGTCAGACGCGCGGCATTGGCTCGCGCCGCGGCCGAGGACAAAGAGGGCGCGGCGCCGGCGTACGGATCGGCCAGAGCGGGGGGAGACGGCGGAAGGGAGGGCGGAAGGAAAACGGCCCGGGGGAGACCCTAACCCTGGCGACGCCGGCGCGGGGCAGGGCTAGGGCTCCCTCCCTCTCTCTCTTTCTCCTCCTCCTCCTCGTGGTCCGTGCTCCAGCTCGCGGCGGGGAATAAGAGAGAGAGAAGAGAGAGGGGACGGGTGGAGGTGGTGAGGTGGTGGGCTCGGGGGCTGCGTTCGTTTTTTTTTTCTTCTTTTGTTCGGCATGCATCTATCGCAAGGGGGCTCTGAAATCCGCGCGTGGACGGGATTGCCCCCCGTTGGCCGCCCGTCGTGGGTCGCGTCGCTGGGACGCCGTCCGATCCGCATCTCCCTCCCTCGCCTCGTCGCCTGTCTGACCTGACAGCTTCGGAGAAGATTCTTAAAATTATGTTTTATATATATATATATATATATATATATTATATTACTTAAATTCTTCATAAAACATAATTTTATAATATGTAATTTTTATATTAAAAATTATTTAAATTTATAAATATTATTAATTAAAATTGACAGCGTTTAACCAAACTCATAAATACTTATTATATTTGAAGACGGATAAAGTAGCTTTTAAAATATTAAAAAGTTAGCTTAAAAGTTAAAAACTTATTTATAGCTATTTTTTAATTTTTAATGTGCAGAGAAGTTAATTATATATTACAAAAGTCAATAATCACTATTTCATCAGTTAACTTTTTAACTAACCAACCATCAGCTTATCTAAAAGCTTAAAGCTTCAGCTCAAACAAAAATTCCTAACAATAGTGCGCGGCAACGGCAAGTCAGTGATGGCTCCCGCCTATTTCAGGCGGGTCAATCCACACGATCATTAGTGGCCTTATTAATCTGGATCGGCCAAATTTGTCTCTGGATACGGTACCAGTTTTTGGACCTTTGGATAATGCTGCGACGAGGAGAGACATTTCCATTTCAGCAAGGAGGGAGCCGATCTTCACATACGATGATCTATCTTCTTGTCCCGACTCTGGCTGCGATCAGAATTCCGCGCTTTTCGAACCATATCCGCGTCGGATAAAGCGGGCGCGGTCCTCGTTATCCAACCATCTTCCTTGGGGATTTTTTTGAACTCCAGCCGCGTGTGCCGGTGTCCGTGTCTCCGTGATCCGTCCGCGCGCTGCTCTGCTCTGCGCAGCGCTGCGGTGCCCGGCGCCTGCTTTGCGTGGTTGCCACGGCATTCTTCACGCACGCACAACCACTTTGTTACCGTTGCCGCATCCAAATTTTTTGAAAAAGCTGCCGGGCATCTCGACCTTTCCTGGTTTTCCTTCCCCTCGTTTTTCCTCCTTTCGTCCCAAGCCCCACCTCGGCTCGGTGCTGTTATTAGTTTGCGTACTTGCGCTGCTCGCACGCCATTAGCTTCCGTTAAAGGTGTGCCGTCGCAGATCGCCATAGCGCCCTCACCATCACGGTGGCCGCCGACTCCACGCCACACCACACATCGGCGTCGCCTCGGTGCTGCTAGTTGCGTACTTGCGCTGCGCGCACCGCATTAGCTTTTGCTCAAAGGCGCAACATCAAATCTTTCCGAGTCTGGATCAAACAAGCAAAAGCACATGCGACCTAGCAACTATGCGAGGTATGGAGTACTACTAACAGAAGGTGGCTAACGCGTGATCGACCTGTTGAAGAAAAGAAAATTCACCACAAACTACTGTCCCGTTCAGCCAGCGTGGCCGCCACAGACTGACAGGACTGCTAACCTGATGCGGTTCTAGAAGCCCTTTCTCGCACGTCTTTTTCTAGCGGAAGAGGATTTTTCTTAGTACCACGCTTTCCACCTGTAAATACTCACCCAACTCTGGCAGCAACGCAGCAACGGGTCTCCGGTAACGCTTCCGCTATCGTCGTCGTAGTAGTACCTCTTTGACGTATCCCTCGCTTGCTTCCGCCGGTCGTAAAGTCGTATCCCTTTCGCTTCCCGGTGGTGTATACCTCACACCAGCACAGGGTTTAAAAAATGGACAAAAATCGATCGATTTTTACGATTTTTAATAAAATTAGTTTGATACAGTTTAAGTATATATCGGTCGATTTTGACTTAAAAAATCATAACAAATACTGTATCTTAACTGACTAACCGATCGATTTCATCGGTTAACCGACTAATTTTTAAAGATAAACAAAACTAACACTGTATCGATCGGATTTGATTCAAAAAATCACAACGTATAAACAAATAAATACTACCGGCAGGTCCGGCCCCGACGACGACGATGGTTGTGTATTCTTCGGGAGATGGCGAGACGCGCGCGCACACCAACAATTTCCGTTCGGCGGTCGCCGTCCCCGGCGTCCGTGGGCGGAACCAGCCCGTTTCGACGGGGTGTTTTCCGCCATTTCCTACGCGCTGACCGCGACCCGCCTGCCTTTCGGTACGCCTGACCTGACTTGCCTTCCCCGAGTGTCGGTGAGCAAGGGGCGCGTGGTGGGTGAACCCGGGGCGCGCGCTAGCTCTTGGCGGGTCGTAGTCGGAGCAGAGCTCGTCAACCGTACGTACGCGCCCGTGGCTCCGGAGGCGCCGCGCCCTCGCGCGCGGTGACTGTTGCTTGGGATAAAATCGGCGACGCCCTGCTTTTTTCTTCGTACGCGCGCGTCCTTCTGCGCGCCCCTTTTTTCCCTTCTCGTTCACGCGGAGCGAAACGGGCGCGACAACGCTTTCTTCGGAAGCCGTGGAGGTTGCGTCGCATGACGAGCAGACGGCGATCACCGACCACCACAACACCATCACACGGTTCCTCTCGCGGCCTCGTCCTCCTCAGTCGTCACCGCCTGGCGATGATTCTTTACGCGATGGCAACCAACCGCCTCGTGTCGCTCGAGCTGGATGCCTTGCTTGCCCGGCCACTGTCCATCACCGTCCGTGAGAACTCATGCTGCTGGTGCTACAAGACATGTCGAATCGTGAAACATGGCACTAATTACACCTGTCGATAGATGGAACCGGACCAGCTCGTCGAAAAATAAAACCAGCGACCCAAGATGATACAGGAGTGGCCAGAGGGGAAATGTTCATGACGCGCTCACAAGCAACACGACCGCGAACTAATCCCAACCCGCCGAAACGGATATGGGTTCACGCGACGCGGCCGAGCACATTACTGCCACCCCGTAGCTGTCCCTCCCGTGATGAAAACGGTTGGTTGCTGGTGCGCATGTGTTCTATAGCTACCCTGCACTGTGCCACGTGAAGGTCAACCCTAAAAAACTGTTAGCCAGGCACTCATTGGCGCGTCATGGCAAGTAGTAGGAGTGGAGTATATAACCGACTGAACACATACTACTATCATTTTGTTAGGTCCAATGTATATGCGTGCTGACGCAGTGTAAAGAAACCAAAGAAATACAGTACGATAGCAACTATAACCATTTTATAGACTCCACTTGAGCAGATGGGGTCCTACGTACGCCCATGATGTGCCACAGCGACCTGCCAAAATTCTTCCAGTTATGTTCTGCAGTCAGTGCAAACAAAAAAAAAGGTTAAAACAGATGTGCTTTCTGTCGATCCATGGAGGTAGTAGCAGCTAACTAGCCATGCTTGGGTTGGGACCAAATATCCGCAGAAGAGTTCAGCGCAGGTTGGGGGAGGGTGAGCAGATGACAAATGATATTACAGATCACAGATCCCAGGTGGCCAGGCATCTCGCCTCCTACACCTGATAGCTATTGACCCCAAGGATTGTTCCTTAGGTTGCCTTCTTTGTAATGAACTCATTCCTATATAAAATCTTCTTACGTTCCAAAAAGGCCCTCAGTATGGTACGCACGTCGCCACAGACAGGTTCCCCGCGGTCAACTCGGTTGGCTTGTCGCGGAGCACGGTGTGCCGCACCCAGCGGTGAGGGATCGGTACGATTCCGTTCATCCATCCGCACGCGCCGAGCTGGCTGGTGGTCGACGAAGCCTCGACGCGTCGCGACGCACCGGCGATCGACTGGAGAGAACAGAAGCGTCGTCGTGGCGTCGTCGTCTATCAGTCTCAATCGGTGGCGTGAAATGCGGTGCACGTGGTGATCCGGCGGGCCGGGGCCAGGGGAGAGATAGCGGTGCTTCGGCACGGGACAAGGGATGGATGGATCGGCCCTGCTTGCCGTGGGCTTCCTCGACAGGTGTAGGCAGCACGGGGCCGCTCCGGAAATGTGTAGCTTTCACTACAGGTGGCTCATGGGTGATGAGTGTGGAAAAGGAATACTGGAAGGAATTCTGATGCTGACGCCCAGCATTGAGGACCCAGAGCAGCGAGAAATTGTGTTCGGCGCAACACGGAGACGTCGGAGAGCCAAGATTTGTGCTAGAAGTTTTGTATGACTTCTTCCTTGTTGGCCCGGTCCATGCCACTCTACTTGTGATGGGCCTCACGTGTTCTTCGCGGACCCCTTGCCATCGACATTAACGGGCGTTTCTTCTTTCAACTCGTTGCCAGACCACTTTCGAAATGGAACTCGTTGCCGGCCCTTTTAAACGCTCTATCCCCTAGTTTCAGTCTTTATCCTCGTCGGCCGGAAGAGCATTTAGTCCAGCCGGCATGGGCAGGGGCCATGCACCATGCAGCGCTTCGATACTGTTGCTGTCAGATGGGGATTGGGGAGGACATGGTGATGGAGCTCCAAGTCTGGACAGCGGTGATGATAGCGGCTTCGAGTTCGATTGGCAAAGCTAGAGATGGGAATTGAGCGCTGCATGGCCCGTGCCTTGCAGGGCTAAAAATACTTTCCGCTGGTTGGCCTCCCAGTCCGAACGAGAGATCAAGCTGTCGTCCAAACCAGCCAGCCGCGTGCGTGTTTCGAAACCCGAAAACCAGGCTTATAAATATGGCCACGCCCACACAAACAACCTTTCATAGATCAGGAAAAAACACATTTTTTTCTCTCGAAAATACAGCGCAAACGCGTCAAGCCACGCGCTGGCGCCCAGCTAGCGCGTGGTCACGATGGTCCAAATCGCCGCCGACGTCGAGCGCGCCCCGGGGACAGCGTTCCCCGGGGTGGTGGAGGCGGAGCACGACGACGATGCGTCGCCGATCGAGGAAGTCCGGATGACCGTGCTGACGGACGACGACCCGACGCTGCCGGCGTGGACGTTTTGGATGTGGACCCTGGGACTGCTGTCCTGCGTAGGCCTGGACGTTAAGCTCGAAGCTCACAAGCTAGCTCAGCTCGTTTTTGGCTCGGCTCGATAGATTTTCAAACAAGCTAAACTCATATTTCAGCTTGCTTCAATTACAAGTCGAGCTGAGCTAGCTTGCAAACTGCTCGTAAGTCAACCAAGTTTAAAATTGTATTTTATTTTTATTCAAAAAAGTATATCTTTTTATGATAATAATAATTTAAATATATAATAAATTTGTTTTACATTTTTTTTAAGCAAGAATGCTATGAGAATGATGTCGAGTTTGTGGCATTTTTAGAATCGATGGTGACATAAAATTTATGAAATGATATCTTTTCACATCAAGTGATGAAATTTGAAGACTATTACGGCTTAGTTATCATCTTAGTTTTTTCTAAATTTTTTATTAGATATCATTTTAGTATTAAATATGTCTACAACTTCAAACTTTTTTATCTATATTTGAAATGTTTTTTTAATTGTGTTTCATATACCGAGCTCGCAAGCTAAATAAACTAGCTCGAGCTTGTATCATGCCAAACCAAACTGACACTTTAGCTGGTTTTATTTTTCAAGCCAAACCAAGCTAATTCGTTTTTTTCACAAGCTCGTGCAATCCAAACCAAGCCGAGCCGAGCTGGCTCGGCGTCCAGGCCTAGTCCTGCGTCCTCATGAGCTTCCTCAACCAGTTCTTCTCGTACCGCACCGAGCCCATCATCGTCACCGAGATCACGGTGCAGGTGGCCTCGCTCCCGCTGGGCCACCTCCTCGCGCGCGCCCTGCCCCCGCGCAAGATCAGGGCCCCCGCGCTCCTCGGCGGCGGGGAGTTCTCGCTCAACCCGGGCCCCTTCAACATGAAGGAGCACGTGCTCATCTCCATCTTCGCCAACGTCGGGTGCGCCTTCGGCAACGGCTCCGCCTACGCTGTTATGATCGTCGACATCATCCGCGCATTCTACCGCCGCTCCATCTCCTTCGCGGCCTGGATGCTCATCACCACCACGCAGGTGCTCGGGTACGGATGGGCGGGGCTCTTGCGCAAGTACGTGATCGTGCCGGCGCACATGTGGTGGCCCGGCACGCTCGCGCAGGTGTCCCTGTTCCGGACGCTGCACGAGGAGGAGGTGGACGAGCTGGAGGCGGAGGGTGGCCGCTGGACGTCGCGGGCCAGGTTCTTCATGGTGTCGCTCGCGTGCAGCTTTCTGTGGTACGCCGTGCTGGGGTACCTGTTCCCGACGCTGACGTCCGTCTCCTGGGTCTGCTGGCTCTTCTCCAAGTCCGTCACGGCGCAGCAGCTGGGCTCCGGCATGAGGGGACTCGGCCTTGGCGCATTCACACTCGACTGGACGGTCACGTCGTCGTTCCTCTTCAGCCCGCTCGTGTCGCCCTTCTTCGCCACCGTCAACGTCCTCGTCGGCTTCGTCCTCTTCATGTACGTGATCGTCCCGGCGGCCTACTGGGGGTTCGACCTGTACGACGCCAGGCGGTTCCCCATCTTCTCGTCGCACCTGTTCATGTTCACGGGACGAGTTAAGACATCACGTCCATCGTCAACGACCGGTTCGAGATCGACATGGACGCGTACAGCCGGCTAGGGAGGATCAACTTGAGCACGTTCTTCGCCCTATCATACGGGCTCAGCTTCGCGGCGATCGCGGCCACCCTCATGCACGTCGCGCTGTTCTACGGCAAGGAGATCTACCAGCGCTTCCGCGCCTCGCAGAAGGACAAGCCCGACGTCCACACCAGGCTGATGAGGAACTACGAGGACGTGCCGGACTGGTGGTTCCACGCGCTGCTCGGGCTGTGCATGGGCTTCTCACTCATCCTCTGCACCGTGCTCAAGAACGAGGTGCAGCTCCCGTGGTGGGGGCTCCTCTTAGCCTGCAGCCTGGCCTTCGTGTTCACGCTGCCCATCAGTATCATCACGGCGACGATTAACCACTCGCTGGGGCTTAACGTCATCTCTGAGTATATCATTGGGCTCGTACTCCCGGGCAAGCCCATCGCCAACGTCTGCTTCGAGGTGTATGGTTACATGAGCGTGTCGCAGGCCGTGTATTTCCTCGCGGACTTCAAGCTCGGGCACTACATGAAGATACCTCCAAAGTCCATGTTCCTGGTGCAGTTCATCGGAACGATCGTCGCAGGCACGGTCAACCTCGTGGTGGCGTCCTGGCTGCTGGGCTCCATCGAAAACATCTGCCAAGACACACTCCTCCCCGCCGACAGCCCGTGGACGTGCCCGACTGACCGTGTCTTCTTCGACGCGTCCGTCATCTGGAGACTCGTCGGGCCGCGCCGCATCTTCGGCTCGCTGGGAAACTACAGCGCGCTCAATTGGTTCTTCCTCATCGGCGCGACGGGCCCTGTCGTCCAGTACACGCTGCACAGGGCGTTCCCCAGCAAGCTCTGGATAGCCATGATTAACCTGCCGGTGCTCATTGGCGCAACGGCCAGCATGCCGCCGGCGACGGCCGTGAACTACAACTCGTGGCTTCTGATCAGCATCGTATTCAACTTCTTCGTGTTTCGGTACCGCAAGAAGTGGTGGGAGCGGTACAACTACATCCTCTCCGCGGCGCTGGACGCTGGCGTGGCGTTCATGGGGGTGTTGCTGTACTTCACGCTGTCCATGGAGAACCGGAACATCAACTGGTGGGGGACGGCTGGGGAGCACTGCCCGTTGGCTTCGTGTCCGACGGCGAAGGGAGTGGATTTAGGCTCCGATAGCGTCTGCCCTGTGTTTTAGTCTGCCCGTTTTTAATCAAATGTATTTCGCTGTACATATACTCTCTCCGTTTTTAAATTGACGTCGCTATTGATTTTTAATTTCAATTTTAAATATTTATTTTATTCAAAAATTTTGATAAAAATTAGATATTTTGTTATAATTTGATCAATCAAATCTGTCGGTGGTTCTGTTGGTGTTCTGACCACCGACACAGTAAAATTTATGTAATCGAAATCGAAGAAAGTATTCGTGTGTTCTTCGTATTCGAATGGTCTAGTCTACGAAAAAGACTCAAAGATTAAACTGGTTCGAACCACAGAGAGAAGTAATACCCTACAACCAGAGACCACAGAGATAAAATCATATTAAATTATATAAACTCAAGAACACAAGTACAATGCGAAAGGACCTTAACTCTAGCTCGCGTGGATAGATGTGGTTGCAGTAAAGTGGCTTGAACACAATTTGACTAATTTTATTTCACTTGTTCTCTTCCTCTTCTCTTCTCTCCTCTTTCCTTCTCCTCTCTCTTCTTTAATGCCTTATGGTACTTTTTTTATAGGGTCGGATCAGAGGCATCAACTTAATATCTACGAAATCTGTTGACTCTCTACCAAGTGGGGTCTCGGTCGTCACCTAAGTTAGTCGTCTGGCACCTACTAGTGCTGGTGCAGTTGGCCGGTGTCCTTCATACGTCTTTTGTTCAGTCGTGGGGGACAAATGACACTTTTTTATTTTGGTTTACCGATTGTTTGGCTGCTTTACTAACTTCTAAAACATTTTATCTTTCGGTAAGTTTGCTTTACCTCTTGTTGTACGTTGACAAAAATCTCTGTAACTATTAGTGGTTGGTTGCTAAGGCGGTGCCTGACCCTCGGAGGTCGAGTCAGAGCGTTGACTTCTAGCTGTTAGTGGGCTGAATCTTATTGTCATAGAGCTTTAACCTTTCGTCGATCGAGTTTAGACGCTTGTGCAATTTTGATCTCTGAGGTCGAGACTTTTTTAGTGAGATGTGAACTTTCGTGAGCCGTGGTTTGTAGATGAGCCTTTGTGTAGAGATCGGATTCATATATATCCGAGGTATACTATCTCGACATAATTATAATTTAAAATTTTACATATTTGAATTAATTTTTTGAATAAGACGAAAAGTCATGACGACATCAATTTAAAAATAAAAAGAGTATTTAATAAATAAGATTTCTGTAAATACATGTGGGTGAAGACAGAAGACACCTGATGAACGTTCTCATGGGTTGCTGGCCCGAAGGAGAAGCAGTTTATGGGCAGAATATTGGCCCAGCACTGCTCTACTTCAACAGAGGATGGTGTCCTAGTTCAAAGCTGACTAGTAATGTCGCAGTCGTAGAAATGCAGAGAGTGCCCATGTCGTTTGTTTGACCAAACGGAAATCCAGTCTCTTGGCGCTGTAGTGATGCTTTTGGTACACACAAACAGTTTTCTGAAGCTCAGCTCTAGCGATTAATAACAGTATCTATGCAAATTTAAAAACGTCCATGCAACTTCGTGGCAAATTATACAGATCCAGGATCGATCGCATCCTAGTCTTGGACCGATCGGATCACGTTCACCGGCCTCTTCACATGGGGGGTAGAGACGTATCTCGAGAAACCAACCGACCGTGAAAAAAGTACCCCTACTGCAATTACAAAACGCATATTTACACGAGCCACATGCTCCGATCGCCAGCCTAGTTCGCTAGCACGAGCGTGCATGCATATGCTTGCACCTCCAGCTAGCTCCGATCGGCGCCGGCCTAGCTAGGTTTCCATTACAAAATAGTTGGAGCAACATCTTTTTCTGGTAAGAACACAAGGAAATTCAGCTTCCCCGCAGGCCGCATCCATGCAGGAGCTGCAGAGGAGGAGAAAAAAGCTCACACTAACTGAAGGATGAAGACCAGGCCAGACGATCGATGACACTCCTCCCGGCGGGCTGTTCTACTTCTCCGGCGTGGCTCCGTGTTTATGATCAGACTTCTTCTCCGGCAGCCCGCCGAGACCGGCGCCGGACAGCACGCAGGCGAGGGCGCGCATGACGCCGACCTGCTGCTTGAGCGCGGCGATGTAGTCGGCCGTCTCCTCCAGCAGGCCCTCCACCTCGTCCATGTCCTCGCCGCCCGGCACCAACTGCCGCAGCAGGGCCACCTTCTCCTTGACCACCACCTCGTCGTCGTCGTCGTTGTCCTCCTTGAAATCATCGTCGCCAAGCGCCGTCTCCAACGGCATCGTCACCTTCTTTGTCGGCTGATGACGGGTAG
>BCLG01000197.1:35397-46701 GCA_001602295.1 Zoysia matrella
CGTAGGCTGACGTGGAGACGCGACGCAGCGCGAGGATCAACGCCGGGCGACGGAGGCGCGGAGACGGCTGCTGACTTCCACGCGGGTGAGGATCGAGGCACCGGGTCACGCGACCGACTGCTGGCGACGCGGCTCGGGGACTTGACGCAGGAATCGAAGACGCGCGACGAGGCTTGAACTGGTGGATCGACGCGGGGTCCAGCAAAGTCGCCGCGACGAATAGGCGGACGATGCGGGAGCCGAGGTGAGCAGATCGAGGAGAGGCGGCGCGGAGGGGAGCAGTTGCGAGGATTTGTGGAGAAATGAGGAGGGAAACAAAAAGATTAGGGTTAGAGAAGTATTTATAGGAGGGTGAAAATGGGGGGTTGGGAATTAATCTGGGATTAATTAAAAAAATCGCGAAATAATTAACAAGGCTGGAGAGATTTAATTAAAGAATAGATATTTAGAGACCCGAAAATTAATTAGAGAATTTCGGAAAAATAATTTTAGTCAAACGTAAAAATTACGCGGACTAAATTATTTCGGCACCGGATCAATTTAGACGAACGGATTTCGGATTTGGACGAAACAAAATTCGGAACGAATGATTTTTGATCGGAACGAAATATTGGAACAGACAAATTAATTGGAACGAAAATTGGGGAAAAATGCCACTTTCTTAATTCGAGAATTCTGGGATGTTACAGTTATCATCTGGTATGTGGTAATAGACTGATTATCACTAGTAATCAGCCATTAATTCATTCACCTAGCTGTAACAAAATAATTATAGTGTTTCCAATACACCTGTTCATTATCTGTGAATATAATTTGAAGTAAACTTTTGCTGGGCCATACTACAGCCCATGCCATAGAGAAATCATGCAAAGCTTGCCTCTGTGTAGCTTTGACTTGTAATGGCTGGGGGCGTAGATATGTTGGACATGCTATACCATGCGTTCCAATTTTAATGTCCATGATTATATTGGTAAATGTGCCTTAGAAACTTCTAGATCCTTGTTGATACTTCAGCTATGAACTTTCCAAAAGGAGAATTTTTCAATGAAAGCTCTGCTCCGCGTACAGATTTTCTGTTACCTTTGGAGCTTGATATTTTGCCTGTCAAGATGTTGGAGCCCCTGTCAGTTACTGACAACTTCCTTTATTACAGGTCTGGTATGCCTAATGGACAGCCAAAATGGCTTCTCTCTTTCATTCCAGATTACCCAATGCTCAACTTTATGCTTGTTACAGCAATATACCTGCTTGTAAGTAAACACGCCTTCATTTTGATTCCTTCAAAAGGAGTAACCAGAATACTCATTTCATTGTTTGTACTGCAGATATCGTACAGAGTGTTTGAGCTAACAAATGTCTTGAAGACAGCTTTTATTCCCAGCAGAGACAGCGACCGTCTCTATCAAAATTTTGTTGCGGGGATTGCTATCTCTGTATGTCTGTATATCTGCTCAGTTATACTTCTCAAACTTCCAGTTGTATAGGTAACCTTTCAGCCTCAACAACTGTCCTGACCGATGCGCTTGGAGTCTGCAGACCTGAGACTCAACTTTTGTTGCATTTCCAGGAAAATGTGCACCAAAAGGCTAGAACATGATCTTGGTACAAGGTTGTTTCTCAGAAATGAGGACAATCCATATTGCCTTGATTCCACTTTGCAGTTGGAGATAGACACGGCAAAAGGAAGAGGCTCATTGAGGTATTTTGGATATTGACTCGCCTGCGTGCACATTTAGATTTTTTGTTGTCCTTGCAAATTGTTGTACACAATTAGGCCATTGTTTTGGAAGTGGTAACCGATATAGTTGTGATTCGCGTGTGTTACATGTATAAGAAATCATGCTACATCAAATAGATTTTACCCCGCAAAAACCGAATGATAGATTCTTTTACTTATGAAGTTGCAGAACTGATGCCCTATTGTGTGCTACTGAAACCCATACAGATCGTACGATGTTCCTCCGAGTGGCAGGTTGGATTTTGGATGCAACTTCGTGACTTTTGGGGGAAAACTGTTTTGTTATTTTACGTTCAAATGGTGCTGCTCCATTCCTGTAGAACTCGTCGTTACTGATTGATAGTGGCGACACTGATAGCATTTTTTTGAAAGAAAATTGATAATGTTTTACGCAATTTCTTCACCGCGCGTGGCACGGGGTCATGCAAACGAGGAGATCATGGACCTTTTGCAGGTTCAGGAGATGCACTTGTGTTCACTCTTGTGCAGTTTGGACTGAACCAGTCATACTTGGTGAGTTGACATATGCGATGGCGTCAGCGAATCCGCCACACACCCGGCTGCCGTGGCCCGTGGAGCCCGAGCGGGGAGGCACACTCCCACCCGGACTTGCCTGCCTCGGCGGCTCTACCAGCTGCCCGTACGCCGCCCCCAGAGAGTCCCCTGGCGCCGCGAGGTTCATTGAACCTGGCCTTTCGCCGCCCACAAGACCACAGGGCAGGCCAAGGGGCGCCGGCGCACCTCCACCGGTTCCCTGCTGGTCCACCTCTCCGCCCGCTTCGTCCCTCCAGCCCTTCGCCCAGCCAAAACCACACGCGCACAGAAAAAAACATTTGCTCGGCTCCCGCAGCCGCGCCCCCTCACTCCAGCTCCTCTTCCCGGCCGTATAAAGCGGGCGCCACTCCCCGTTCGGGCGTCCACAGCCCCCTCATCGCTCCGCCCATGGCTCTCGCCGTCCGCACGCCCCTGTTCCAGCCGCTGCCCGCCTCCGTTTCCGCCACCAGCACAGCCTCCTCCGTCGCCGGCGTCGGCTCCGCGAGGCCTTGTGCCAGGGCGGTCCGCGCCTCCGCCGCGTCGTCGCCGTTCACCGAGGCCACCTCGTCCTCGCGCTACCGCCGCGACGCCTGGTCCTACGCCGCCGAAGGAAACTCGTCATCATCCGATTCGGCCGCAGCCGCGGCGGCTGCCGCGGCGTCTGGCCGCCGGGACGACGAGATCGCGCTGCAGCTGCCGGAGCTGCGGAGGCTCCTCGATGCGCTCAGGGCGTCCAGGGGGAAGGGCGCCGATGGGGAGGGCGGCAGCCGCGGGCCTGGGAGAGTGGCGCTGGTCGGGACGGGGCCCGGGGACCCCGAGCTGCTCACGCTCAAGGCGGTCCGAGCCATCCAGTCGGCGGACTTAGTGCTCTACGACCGCCTGGTGTCGAACGACGTCATGGGGCTGGTTGGGGAGGGCGCCAGGCTGCTCTACGTCGGCAAGACGGCGGGGTACCACAGTCGCACACAGGTAAGGAACACTAATTCTCTTTTGATTCAATTTCAATCCGTTGAGGCTTACCTTAGTTGAAAATGCTAGTAGTCTATTTGCATTTGCAATTCCACATTTTTTTTTGGAATGCATAAGACCATGCTAGTAAACAGAGCATGCCATTTAGCTATTAAAAAACATGGGAATGCTAGGATTTTGTGTTTTCTGTCCTTATTAGTAAGTCTCATTGTTGATTCATGCACATGCAGGAAGAGATTCACGAGCTGCTCCTGAGCTTTGCTGAGGCTGGTGCTAATGTGGTGCGCTTGAAAGGCGGTGATCCTCTGGTAATATGTTGTTCCTTTTTGCAAATATACTACTCCTACTTGTTGCATTTCCATTATTCGGCCGAGCTTAGGCAATGAATTTCTTAGGAAATTTTGGTACTATTTGGTTTGTGTTCATGCATGTTGAGTACAAACTCTTGGAACAATTGCAGTAATCCGTTAGTAGAGTGAGTTTAGTCATTTTCATGCACTGGTTTGAAATACTTAGCCTGGTGCTGATCAGTTTCTATATTGTTGCTGTAACTTCGGACTCATGAAAGCTGCAAGTCATACAAGGGGAATAAAGGCTAACATCACTTTATGAAGTTCTCATTTAACTTGTCCTTATATATCGGTGAAGAGTACTTCCTCATTGAAATAACTTGTCATAAAAAGATATAAACAAGTAATGGCTTATGCGTTGTAACAGTGACTGATGTAACACTTTGTGTCATTTTCTAGCACAAATGTTAACCAGAATATAAAGATTTTCATTCTTAATGGTTATTCTACCTCCTATAATTTTCATATGGGCAAAAAATCTCTCAAAAATTGCAGAGCATCGCAACAAAAAGCATTTGCATAATGTGTTAGAAACAAATTTTAAGTGATCATAGGGCTACCTGCAGTTATTTCTTTTTTTAAAAAAAAGTAATGTAAAAGCTAATAATATAGTTCTAGGTGATGGGGCTTTTGCCATATTCAAACTTATTTAGTGTTTATCCAGCAGAGAATTCACTGTTATCACACATGTCCTTTTTGTTTGAGGAGTAAATTCATGGAAATATATTTACTTTGCTATTCCCTTCAGGTCTTTGGAAGAGGTGGGGAAGAAATGGATTTCTTACAGCAGCAAGGAATTAGAGTTGAAGTTATCCCAGGTATAACAAGCCCATTATGTAAGCTTGGGTAATTTGATATGTTGGCTGGAACCAGATTTGAACTACTTGAATTCATGCTCTGCAGGAATTACTTCTGCTTCAGGAATTGCTGCTGAACTAGGCATTCCACTTACCCATCGAGGTGTCGCGACAAGGTAATGTGACCATCTCGCACCTATATCTTTCACAACATGGGTCTAATTTATACATCTAATTATCATTCATGTGTAGGTTCTATACTTGCCAATATATTTTGCCATTTATTTAGAGAGCAACCGATTTTGTCAAAATGGCTTTCCCACAAGTTTGACCATAACTGATCAACTAATTCTTCAAGTATATGCAAATCCAATACAGTTCAATTCAATGATTTACTGAACATTATCTTAAGTTGGCACTTAAAGCTTTCTCACTTTCTCTTTTGTGCATGCACACACTGCTGTCAAGGTGCTTAATGCTATTTTACTGCATTTGTTTATCTTTTTGTTCTGATATCTTTTGGCAATATGGTTTAAAAAAGCATCGTGAAAGATGATCTATCCTGTTGTTACCAAGAAGCTAAAATGTTTGGCTCTATAGCTTGACTTGCTAAAGAAAGGAGCTAGTTTGTTTGATCATTTCTGAAATTATATTTTTTAGTGTCACATTATACTTTATGAGTGCTTAACAGAGTATTATTTGACACATAATATTTTTGCTGCAGTGTCAGATTTTTGACTGGGCACTCTAGAAATGGTGGGACAGATCCTCTACATGTGGCAGGGAATGCAGTTGATCCAGACACTACTTTGGTTGTGTACATGGGTTTGTCAACACTTCCGTCTCTTGCTCCAAAGTTGATGAAGCATGGTCTTCCACCAGACACCCCTGCTGTTGCTGTAGAGCGTGGGACAACACCTCAACAACGAACGGTACTGACTAATTGGTGCCTACCGATAAAACCGTGTTTAACTCTATTTTACAGTACTGAATGTTTCTTGTGCTGCAGGTGTTCGCTGTGTTAAAAGACCTAGTTGATGAAGTCAAATCGGCTGATCTAGTTTCTCCGACTCTAATAATTATTGGAAAAGTGGTAGCCTTGTCACCCTTGTGGGCTGAGTCATCTGAACATGAAGTTTCGATTGAGAAGTCATTTGCAGCTGATGCCAGATGATAACAGCTTTTTTTCAGAAATATAAGCCTTATGTAATGCAATATTCTAGGGATAAGGCCTCCTTTGGAATGCTTGAAAAAAATCCTGATTCTATGTTTTTCTGTGAAATTGACAAGTTTCCTGTGGAACTCATGTACAATTCATTTGAAATTCCTGCATTCCAAAGAAGGCCTTAGCTCTACCGGAGAGGCTCATAATGCCTTGGAACATGAGTGCACTTGAATGGGCAGTGCCTCACAAAGAATGGTTATTTGGCTTATTAACAGTTGTGTACTTCTGCAACTTTTGTTGGAAGGTGTTTTTGTTTTCTTTACTTCTCTATGTAAAGGGTAACTCCTGGAGCCTCAGTTGATGTATACCTTTCAATTCATTATAAGTTAGCACCCGCCACTTTTGGAGTGCAGAAATTTTTACAGAAATTCATGAGAATTTGTATTCCTGTGGAAACCAGGAAATTTCTAGCTTCCAGATGCAGCTAATGATATGTTTTGTTTGCTAGTTTTTTATTACGTAAATATTTAGTCTTTGTTCTTGTTTCTTACTCCTAAATCTATACACTCTTCTATGTACTCTTACTTGATAAACCATCAGATATACTGACTGCTGGTTCATCAAGCTGGAGAGGGGGAAAGGGACTGAGGCAAGGAACAGGAATAAAGCGGAGGTCTTTGTTGTCATTATGGTTGATTCAACCCAGATCCGTAAAACAAAATAGTAACTGCAACAGTGACGTGCAATCCTTTCCAATCGAGATAAAGGTGGTCATAGCCAGTCATTGGGCAGGTGAGCGATGGTTGTTACGAGTACAATAGTGGCATTTATCAGTGCTGTTACTGCTGAAGGATGCCAAGGATGAGCCATTCTTTGTTGAGGGCTCTTTTTTTTAAAAAAAATTGTGCAGAAATTTCACATAAATTAGTTTAATTTTACAGAGAAAATACAAAAATAATAATAATAAAATTTCAATCCAAAGTAGGCCTGAGCGTTGATCAATCCTCCCCCCACTTGACACAGGTCAAAATTACGCCGCGGGGAAAATGTGAAAAGGGTGGCCGTGGACCGAAGTCTGGCGGCGGCTTAGGTCGGCTACTTTTCGCATGGTCGACTGCCTGCCTCGCTGGAGTCTCCTGGACCAAGACAAGCAATGGATTGCCCCTATGTAATAACTGGGTCGTATTGGGCTGCGATGCCTGTACGAACATGTCATCGTTAAGTTGCTTTTAGCGTTAATTTTAGATAAAGAGTTCTCACTTTCTGATTTTCAGATAAAATCAAAGGACTTTTACCGAATGTTATTTTAGAAGAAGTGATTTTTATCTGATTAGCTGAAAAAAATAACTTATCTTATTTTAAAGCGATTCTTTAGAGTTTATAATAAAAAAATTACTTTCAGTAACAGAATAAATTATTTTCAATCACAAAATTACTTTAAAAAAATCAAATCATGAGTAAATCCAGAAAACCACCATAGAACTCTACCAAACAATCCCCTCAACCTCGACACCGCTTGACCTCAGGAACAAGACATGCTCAAGTTGTGGCTGCATTGACACATGTAGAGGTCTTACACATGTAGAGGTAAGTTACTGTAGCCGGTTTTCTAATGGATGTGAAGCACCAATTCGGTATAGGTCCTGTTTGGTGTCCTTTTTTTCCAAGAACGACATGTGAATCGCAAAAGAGCTGTATTAACTATTAGACCAGCCGCAGCAGATCGGTGTATGAGGCCACGTGGAAGAATCTTTCTTCCAAGCACCGGTTCTAACCATTGTGCGCACCGGTGCTTCAACCGAAAAAAACAGACACCGATGAATGTTGAACCACTCGATGCTTCGTAATTTTCCTTGTGTGAAGTAAATGAGCGGAAAAAATACAGGCACCGATGCCCACGTTGTGGAGGCAACAGAAAAAAAGGCACCGGTGCCGTAGTGAGCTTGATGTGACTGATGAGGCATCGATCCACAAGATATGCTTTACGGCCCCTCTTTGGTAGGGCTCCACAAGATATTCTCAGATATAATCAAAATAAAATTTTTTATTTAATTAAAAAAGTCACTTTTGATTTTTTTATTTAAATTTTCTATGTGATTTAAAATTCATTTTTTGATTTTTTTTGTCTTTTCGTCGCTTTTGACTCTAAAAGTGTTAAGTGGAGTACAAAATAATTAGTTTACCTTTGGTTTTATATTTGTTCCATTTCAAACACTTTTTTTACGATTTGATAATATCGTAATTGTAGACATTGCTATACAGAGTTATGTACGTATAGGTTTTACATATTTTTTTTATAATTATCATATTATCAAACAATTAAAAACGAAAAAATGCTCAAAACAAAATAAATATAACACTCAGGGTAAAATAATTATTTCATCTTTCACTTAACGGTGTTAAAGGGCAAAACTGATGAAAGACTAAATAAGGAATAAAAATAGATTTTAGGTCATATAAAAAAGTTTAAATAAAGTCTAAAATAAAATCTAAAATAAAATCTTACAATTAAGGAGAAACACTTCTAGGGAGATCTGCCAAAGAGACTTTAATTGAATTTTACTAGTCTTAATCTGGCTTCGTTTTTGGTTGGCATTTGGCTTCATTTTGGTTGACCATTTATGGAACCTATGGTCAGTTAACGATGATGAAGATGATGATAAGATGGATGAATTGAATGTGGCCGAACAGAAAATCTACGACTCCCTCCTTTCTATTTTATTTTACTTGACGAGCTGAGCGCAAATATTAAAAACGGAGGGAAGCCTCATTCAGTACCATGACAGGAGCTTCTCAGTGTGGATCGCATGCATGCGCTTTTATGGCATTAGTACTCCTACTCTTACCACAATTATACTCTCCATTCAACAGCCATAGAAGATCCAAGTCTAGCAACTTTAACCGGTGTCCTTCGCATCGTTAACTGAGAACGTCATGTATTTCGGTAAAACTTTGCATCCTCGTAACGTCAACTAAATTAAAATAGAGGGAGCACCAGGCACGATTTCAAGAAAAGAAAGGGACCAAACAAACTGGTGCCGGAAGAGAAAATTAGCTCTCGCTTCCTCATCCACCTGCACCGGCCGCACTCCGATTATGCGCGCAGTACGCAACTGCGGCGTTGATATTATACGAGCCGTGCCGCGTTATGCAGTCATCCGGCCGCGTGCTTCATGTGCCATCCATCCCCACCAGAAGCATGTCACGTCACCGCTACAGCCGCAAGCACACATACGTGGCTCAAGGTTTATGATTTTATTTTAAACCGCTAAAATCGATCGAACTGGTTTGATAAAAATCGTAAAAATCGAAAAAATCAGTTGAAAACCATTTCAAATTGAACATTTAAAATTTGAAGTGAATCGGTCTGTTTTACCGATTAGCCGATCAGTTTCTTCGGTTTTTACGATTTCAGATTTTAAAATTTTAAACTATCGGTTTCATCGGTTACCGATTTATCGATTGATTTTTAGTATTCTGAATTTTTTAAAATTTTAAATTTTTTTAAAATTTTAAAACAAAAATCGATCGTCCGATGAAACCGTGAAACTGATCGGTTCTGAATGGTTTTATAAACTTTGACGTGGCTCCGGTGATCGCCTTGGCCGGGCGTCGGCCGCCGGCGCCCCGTCCACTCGCAGTCGCTCCCGCGCCGGGATAAGCCCCAACTTGCGGCGGAAAACAACCGAGCGCGCGCGGGACGTCAATGCCGCCGCACCGGAGCTTTTTATTAAGCGCTCGATGACTGCCGAGTGGTACGCCCTGCCCATGCGCCCTCCAACGAACGGCCCCAATCAGCCCGCCCGCCTGCCTCAGGTTTCCGCTGCCAGAAACCGCGGGCGATGGATCTCCCCCGCCACCCGCCGCCAAAGCGCCAGCACCCCGCCGGCCCGCCGTTTTCGTCTCCGCGGCCGAGAAATTAACGTCTCATGTGCCGTCCGGTGCGCGCTGCAGTAATGGGGGACGCGCGCGGCGAGCTGGCACGATCGAGTACGTGCACGCCTAACGCCGCGCCGGCGCTCGCCCGGCCGCCTGTAGAACGAACAGGCGAGGAAACAAGACGGTGCGTCGCGCTTGTGCACGCACATGCCCCGTGCCAGGCGTTTAACTGCGGACGTACACCACAGTTATTTATCCGTCCGTGGATCGGCCGACCGACCGGCCTGGCTGGCTCGGCGTGTCATGGCAGTGTTTTCATTTCGGTGCATGAGGGCGGGTCGACATTCCATGAACCCTTTTCCTGTGCTAGCAGTACAATCTAGTACGTACTCCCTACTGACACGGGCAGTGTTTTAGTTGGGGATCGACGTATGGGCGAGTAACCGAGGAGGCCGCAATGTGCATGTGTACCATGACACGGAACACGTTTAGTTCGAGGCACGCAGGGACCAGACGGATTACTCCCTCCGGATAAAGGAAGCACGTGAACCAGCTACCAAACACTGTTCGGCCATCAACGTGCGCGATCGATCCAAATTCAAACAATCCTTCTGGCTTCCGGGTTAGTGCTTGCGATCGCCTTTACGTACCTGTTGACGTGCGCGATCGGGGCTGTACGTCTACAGCGTAGCCATCTACCCCTCCACTTTCGTCTTGGCCTGCTGTATGAATTGTACCCAACCGTGGACGTATGGGCATGATCATTCCCCTTTCTGAAGCCACCACCACGAGTCCAACCTGCTCTACGTGTACTGTACGTGTTCTTCTGGGTGGCAATGCTAGCTTCGACGCCGGCCTTGCCATCTAACGGACGTCCCTGTGGCCATCTCTTTTAGAACAGTGAGAGGAGATCACGGTGGCCATCCAGTAGATCACCACGTACTCCGCGGACAGGGAATGTCTTATTTTAACCCTTTTGATGAGGCTCCCCAATGCAGAATATGCTGAGGCATGTGTCGATCCACGCCATGACTGCATGTGCGCGCGATAGGGCGAAGCTAATCGTCTGTTGCTCCATAGGAGCACTCAATTATGGACGGAGTGACGGATACTACAGTTGTTATTAATTAACTGCATTATTGGGTCGTCACGCACTCTCTTCAATGTGTACATTTCGTCACCGCACAAAATTTTTTTTTACAGCCTCAAAAATTTCATCAGTTGCTTTTATAGCTTTTTTTTAAATGAACTTCCTTTTAGGATCAAATTTCGATTTTCATTACTCCTATGGTCTTTATGTCAATACAAACCCTTAACGGTGTTATATAACGGTTGAAATTCTCATTTTACTCTTATTTTAATTTTCTCAATAGTGCTCTTCTAATGACTTATAAATTTTTTGCAGATCGTAACAATGTCAATAAATTATAAAAGATTGATATATTATTAGCTGTGATATCAGATCTGTATAATTTGTTGACCTTATTACGATCTGCAAAAAAAAAAACAAGTCATTAGAAGAATATTATTGAGAAAATTAAAATAGAGGTAAAATAGGAATTTCATATAGCACCGTTAAGGGTCTGAATTGACGGATAGAAGAAATGAAAACCGAAATTTGGTGCTAAAAAA
Source organism: Zoysia matrella (assembly GCA_001602295.1). Taxonomy (NCBI): domain Eukaryota; kingdom Viridiplantae; phylum Streptophyta; class Magnoliopsida; order Poales; family Poaceae; genus Zoysia; species Zoysia matrella. The sequence goes on from BCLG01000197.1 coordinate 46,462, forward strand.
GAAGTTCATTTCAAAAAAGACCATCGAAGGAACTGGTTAAAGTTTTGATGCCATAGAAGGAATTTTCTCAAGTATATACTCTAGGAATTCATACACATTAACAACGTTTGAACTTGTCATGGACAACCTAGAAACATGTGTCTTACCTTGTTAAAACTATCGTACAAGTTTCGAAGTAGGGAGTTAATATAGAAATTTTGACTTAAAACAGTGCAACAGTACTAATTAATTTGGAGTGGT
>BCLG01000197.1:58088-69154 GCA_001602295.1 Zoysia matrella
CAAGGACCACGCGTCCTACGCCTTCAACAGCTACTACCAGAAGAACCCCGTTCCCACCAGCTGCGACTTCGGCGGCACGGCCACTCTCACGTCAACTGATCCCAGTAAGCTCAACGCCTCACAACCACGATGCAATCCTGTGGCCGCAAACTATTCTTCTGTTACCATAGCAGATTTTTGACAAAGCATACGCCTCACACGGAGCAATCGATTCTCTCGTTGTTGCAGGTTCCGGATCGTGCAAGTATCCAGCATCTAGGTAAGCAAATCATATATGACCAGATAGGAATAAAAACAAAAGGACGTGTTCTTCGAAACAGTCGCTGATTTTTCTTTTTCTGCGACGTCAAACTGCAGCGGCGGCGCTCAAGGCCAGAAAACGGTGCCCCCGCCATCCCCGACGATGACGCCGACTGTCCCGATGACACCGACGCCGACAGTCCCAATGACCCCGCCCTCGCCGGACACCACCACCCCGACCACCGGAACCCCCACGTACGGTGGGATGACTCCTCCGGACTACGGCTCAACGTCCCCTCCCAGCTTTGGATCAATGTCGCCTCCGGACTACAACGACGTCGGCGCCGCCACGATTACAGGGCAGGGGCGCGTCACGCTGGCGCTCCTCTGCGTCCTTGCCGCGACGATATGTCTGCACGTCTCCAAATGAACGAGCCGCCGTTCGGGGATGGCAATTTTAAGCAGCAGTTTCAGTTTCAGAAGTTCCATGGCGCGCCCCGTTCGTGGTGGCGGAGACACGCACGCGAAGATGCGTTGGATCGCACCAGGACCAGGGGCATCATCTTCGTGCTCTCCCCGGCGCTCGGGCAAGCAAAGAGCTGCGAATCTGTTTAGCGTTGTCAGAAGCGTGGCGATGCGGCTTCTAGCACCGCCCACACAATTGTAGCTGGAGCATCAGGTGTTTATATTGGAGATTTCACTATTTGTACTTAGTAATTTATGAGGAAATTTCTTTCCATGAACCGAGGGCATTTGCTCTTGCAACATAATGATGTCAGTCCTAGCGAACAGAAAAATTTAAATTCTATACCCTGACGTATTAACTTGAGGAGGGGTGTAGGGTGCTTGGAATTAATTAGAGCCGTTTATTTGATTAAATCTAATGGTTAGAAAAGATAGAGACACTTGATCAAAGATATTTTAATTGTGGGTTCGGTATCAAATATTTGTGGGTTCGATACTTAATGTTTTTATTTATTTTTATTTAGAGTAAAAATAATTTCGGAACTTTGTATTTCTCAACATTTGGGTCAACCGTAGACTTGCAGCGACAAATTCACGATCCGGCTACAACCGTTAGGATTCGATTGTTACCGGGGTGATAATGAGGATGAAATTACTAAACTACCTCTGCCAAAGTTAATTAAATTCGTAATTGATTAACAGCCGTAATTTGTCAAAGGTGCCGGTACCTAAGGTACCGGCCAAGCATACTAACACGCCTCTAACTTGAGATGTGCATTAGTTGTAGCTACAATTTTGTAATCAATCAACTTCTGGTTAAAAAAGCATCTTATTTGCCTGGTACAGCGGAAGCCGTTTGCAAATCATGATAGCCGAGAAACGCTCGTCGACCGAATTACAAGAGGCTAGAACCAGGAGAGATTGCAGCCCAGACGAGGGGCCCAAACTCCGGCTGTCCTCTATTGGCCCAGGAATCACCAGCAAGCAATTTTGGGCTCCCATTCACAGTGTCATGTTGGCCCAGGAACTCGATCAGAATCGCACCAAAGTCCAAACATTGCCAAATCCAGAAGCAGCGCCAACAAACCGAGAGAAAACTCGGATCGTCCGCCCACAACTCTCGTCACTGCTCCACGCCCCCATCATCGCCCGGCTGGATGATACCGCCACGTCAATAGCGAGATGGGGTAGCCAGGATTCCGGCTCATCATCATCATCACGCACGACGGCGACGTCGCTTGCCTGGGCGTATCAACGTGAGCTGGCATGGCCGTCGACGACGATGAGTGATGTACTGTACATACATACATACCCACCCCCGGATGGCCCCCCTCGACCCCATCCGTGACTGTAGAGCCGTAGGCGTCGCTTTTGTTGCCAGCCCATGCGTGACCGATCCTGGGTGGGGTGCGCCCGGCCACCCGCACAATAATGCCTGCCGTCTCATCGCGGCGTAACATGCCTGCCTGCCGAGACCGGATTGTACTGGCAGTTGCCGCCGCGATGGCGCTCGGAGGCGGACGCTGCAGCATGGGCGGGAGAATGGGAAAGGTACACGGCACGAAGTCCGCATCCGCAGCCTGTGGTGTCCACGGTCCGCCGGCACGACGACATTTCCAGACGCGTGTGGCGCAGGCGTTGTACAAGAGGCGGAGTGGTGTCCCGTGGATCTTGATCCCGTTTGAACCCTCCCGCTGTTCGGATCCTCGGTGTGGTGTCCTGTGGATGTTGATCAGCCGTGAGGAGGTTGCATGGTTGGAACCTGGGACTAGCAGAACATTACAGAGGCGATGCTAGCTGCATGTCCGCGTCGAGGATCCGCGAAGCCCCAAACATTCCCGCGTGTCATGCCCGAAGCGCGCGCTCTGTTAGCCTGTATGCGACGACGGGTGTCACCATTAATGGACGCCACTAGAATGCTCATGTGACGAAGCACAGACAGACAGGCCACTAAATTTTCCGTTAGCCGTGGTCGAGTCTTACGTACGTAACAGTACTGTACTACCAGAGATCGGTATTACTACTAGATCGACGGGGAGCTACGAGTAGAAGATGGAGTAGTACTGCTACAAATTATAGTAGCTGTAGCGTCGTTACTCTGTGATCCGATCCACTTGACTTGCCGGTGCCGTCGCAGCTACAGTATACAGAGAGGAATCTCAGAAATCGCCGTTATTTAACCAATCCACCACCAAGCCCTGCCCGTGGCTTGCTGCCTAACCGGGCAAAACGACACGTAGGTAAGAGCCAGCCAGGCGAGCGCCAACCACGGACCAAACCAGAGAGCGGCGCGGCGCACGTCCTGATCTCAATCCATCATCAACGGAGATGGAGAGGAGACGTGGGGAGGTGGGGGAGACGTGGATCAGCGAGCGAGCGCGCGCGTCGCGGCAGGGAGGAGAGGAAGTCGGAATCCCGCCCCGGACACGACGGGACCACGCGCGGGGCCAGCATACGAGCGGCGCAGCGCGCCTCAAGCCGAGCGTTGAGGCGGCGGCGCCGGGCTGGACCGACTGATTTGGCCGTGGCTCGTAATCAGCGGGCGCAGCTGGTGCTGATGCGTGCGTGCGGGGTACCGCCGACTTGACGCGGCCGGCTCGGGTGAAGTGCGTGAAGTGCTCCCAGTTAAGCTCGTTGATTTGGTTTGGCTTGTCCTACCCGCGGATCGTCTGCTGTCTCGTCTCGTGCCGTGCCCGACTCTTTCCCCTGCGGACACGAGCGAGCGCCGTGTATCCTGCCAGCGGGCCGCGGCCGCCAGCCAAACTGGGACGGGACGGTTGAGTGAGGTACTACGGTGACTTCCGTTCGGTCCGGGCTTGGTGTCCGTGACATACGCAAATCTGGCAATGTCCCGCCCCTCCCCCGCAACGCCTTTCCAGTTCACCCGGCAGCGCCGTGGTCCGGGCGGGCCCGGCTTTGAGGGTGGCGGTGATCGTCTACATCGCTCAGCTGGTGGGGGAGCATCGCGCGGCTGTGTCGTCCAAAGTCGCGTAGGAGCAACAAATGTTGCCGCACCAATCGCAACTGGACCGTGCCTACAACTGAAACGGTACAAGAACTTATGGGAATTAAAATTCTTGCAAAGTCTGTTACTATTTTCTCTGTCTCAATGTTGTTTTTAAACTTTTTAAAATTAATTTTGATTATTTATTTTATTTAATTTTTTTAAAATACAAAAATAAATAAGTCAAATTTAAAGTATTTCTAATAATAATCGATTCACAATAAGATAAATAAGATTTTTAAACTTATCTCTTTGACCATTTATTTTATTCAATTTTTTTTTAAAAAATACGATTTTTAAACTTATCTCTTTGACTATTTATTTTATTCAAAAAAGTTTTTTTAAAAATATTTATTTTATTGTGAATCGATTCATTATTAAAAAATATTTTAAGCTTGACTTTTATTTTTGTATTTTTAAATTTTTATATTTTGAGACAGAGAGAGTAGACCCTCTGAAACATCCGTAACATCCGGTGAACTCGATCTAAAAGCGAATTTGATATATATTATTATAATTTTACAAACTTTAAAATATACCACTGATATATCAATAAAAGTCAAAATAAATGATACATGGGTCTGAATGATATATTTTAAATTTTATAAAATTATAATAATATATATTAAATTAATCCAAAAATCAAACCGGTGTCCTGGCTTGCGTTTGACGGGTCAAAGAGTGGACGATCCCGGTTGGGTCGATCGACCTGATCCGGCATGTGCCGGCTCTCAGACCCAGCATGTGCGCAGATTCCTAAACATGCACCAAAACCGACCGCAGAGGATCCGCAGAAGCTAGTGGAGGGAATTTGATGAGCAGCGACAGCTGTGACCCAGCGTACAACCAGGACACCATCAGCAGACCAAGCCTGACAAATTAAAAAAAAAGGGAAGGGGAGCAAAACAACAGCCAACAAAATCCGGGGAGGCGTGCTGTAGCTGGAATTTGATCGATTTGAAGCTGATCGTTGGAGTTACTGGTACAGTACACACCAAGCAGTAAATAATGTTACAGTTTAGTTTATCTCTTTATAATTTCGACGTTATACTAGTTCTCTGTATTTTTACCTTAACAATAAAAAGAAATAATGTAGAGGATGGACTCGCCAACTCTCTGCGAACCGGATGACGCTCCTGACATGCCACATTGCCACGCCACTCCTTCCCAGGCCATGGTGATGGTGGTGCTGATGTCGCCGCAGTTACTGTTCTTCCCTGTGCGTTGACCTCATCAGCATCCTCCTCCGTAGTGTGTTCATTCTTTTGCGAGCAGTCTCCGACGCTCCGTCCGCCTCGGCCCCCCGCGCCCGTTTCACCGGTTTTCCAGTCTACCGCGCCAGCTACTAGTCCTACATCCACTACCTCCTGCTTCCCTTTTTACTCCTCCCTTCCGTCTCTCTCTCCCCTCGTCCCTGCAACGGACACGGTTCCTGGAATCCTGGTACGGGTACAATCCTCGTCCTCATTTCAATTTGCTACTCCTATCTGGGATTCGGTCTGAGTTCCGCACGGTCCTTGCTTCTCTCTTCTTCGTGTTTCAGGTTCCTTGCTTGCTTGATGGATGAGTGGAAGGAGGTCCTATCGCAGAAAGTGGTAAGCTGCTTTGACTGCCTGCTCGTGTGATGGGATTGGGATCAAAACAGAATTTTGTGTCTTGTTTCTTCCTCCGGTTTCTCCTTTCAACTCTTGAATCGAGGCTTGTGCGTTGATTGATACTACTCCACATCTCTCGAATAAATGAGGGAAAAGGGGGGTTAAATCTTGTTTGCATCGATCTATGGAAGAAAGTTATCGTAAGGAACAGAGAATCTTGTGTAGCTGGCTTGGTTCGCAATGTTACCGTAATCTACATTTGTTTGTACGCAAGCGCTTAGCTTCAGCCTGGTGTTTTTAACTGCCTCGTTCGCGTTATGCAGGGAGAAATTTTCACCTACACCTGCTGCTGACGGGCATTGGGGGGATCTATGTTGGTAGCAGACCGCTCGTCGAGCAGGATTGACTGAACTTTGACTGTTCGAGCCTGATAGCGCCATGGCTTCCGGTGATTTGAGCTCAGAGATGAAGAGGACGGTTCTTGGCCTGCCGCTGTGGGTGTGGATTGCAATCGGCGTGGTCGCGCTCCTCGTGGCCATTCTGCTGATGATATGCATTTGGATGGCGTCACGGCGGCGGACGAAGAGAACCATGGACAATCTGAGGCAGACGCAGATCCCCATCTACTCCAAGGAAATTCCCGTGGACCGGGTTGGCGGCCGCAGCCTCGCGCAGACAATGCATGAGCGTGAGCAGCCTAGCCTCACGCCGCAGGAAAAACACGCGAACCGGGAGCCAGGGACGACGCTGGGGCACATGGCGCTGAGCAAATCCTCGGATCATGATAACATGAGCCAGGGAAGCTCTGTTTGTAATGTTGACCGTGCCGGCAGCGTGCATTCTGGGGAAGAAGGAAGCTCAGGGCCACGTAGGAAACCAAACTCCCCTGCCACATTCGTGTCGGCGTCGCCCCTGGTTGGCCTTCCAGAGTTCTCTCACCTCGGTTGGGGTCACTGGTTCACTCTGCGTGACCTTGAGCTTGCTACCAACCGCTTCTCAAAGGAAAATGTGCTTGGAGAGGGAGGCTATGGAGTTGTGTACCGTGGGCGTCTGGTGAATGGAACTGAAGTTGCTATCAAGAAGATATTTAACAACATGTAAGCTCCCCTCTGGCTTCTTGTACTGCTATGACTTTTGCAATCTTTTGCTCCAATCAAACAGGATCAGGAATACCTCATTGTGATCCAATGCATGCAATTATCTTTGGATTTACAGGGGGCAGGCAGAGAAGGAATTCAGAGTGGAGGTTGAGGCTATTGGCCATGTCCGGCACAAGAATCTTGTTCGGTTGCTGGGATACTGTGTTGAGGGAGTAAACAGGTATGCGAAACTGCTAGGCTTGAATTCACTTGTTCAATTTTTTTGTCCAACGATGTCTGCATTCTAGTAAGAGCCTGCACATGCTTCTACAAGGTGAATTTGAATTTTTTTTAAATAAGACATGATGGAACTAATCTCTTAATATGATGTTCAGTTATTTTATCTAATGATGTGTGAGAGTCTGTAAGTGTTGCTAACATGTTAATATAAATATACCTTTAAAACAGTATATAGCAACAATTTAAAAATTGTCCTAAGCCTTTTAGTATTCAGTTAAAAATAAAACCTTAATAAAGAAAGTTAATGAGCCACAGCTTGAATAGCAAGTGGCAACTAAACATTTGAACAAAATTTCTTCATTTTGTGTTTCTGGATTCTAACAACAACGTATAGAGATGGCTACAACACAAATGCATGTATAGTGTTAATACCTGCAAAGAAAGTGTTTTCAGCATTTATCTTTTTGGGGACTAGCAATAAAGTTTAATTTATCTGCCAACTTTACTTTGATATGGATTCGTGGGCTTCATGACCTAGTAAAACATGATGCATAGATGCAGTGATTCCAGCATTGCAAGTTAGTTGTGTAGTCCTTGCTATTACTAGGGAACATAAGTTACATATGTGGACAACCTCTATGAGAGCATCTCAGGTGCTCCTGCAGTCCCTGAACAATTTTCACTAGAAAAATGCATGAAAAAATCATACAGAAATATGAATGGATAGTCCATAGTATCTTGCAAAATTTGAGTTGCAACAGATACTTGTACAGCACATGACATAAAAGAGAAAATCAGCTTTAGCCGGCTCAAGTTGCAACTGCACTATCAGACCTGTAACCTGTTACTGTGTAAACACTGATTTCTCCTTTTTATAACGCCTAGCACAAGTATCCATCGCGTCTCAGATTTCGCATAATCATATATCATAACATGGAGTGTCGAACAATATTTTTGTTTGGATTGTTTATACATTTTTAGTCAAATCAAATCATCTGCGGGAGCATGGGAGCACCTAACACGCAGCAGGAGCACTGGATATGCTCTCTACCCTCTATTTACAGAAAGTTGATTTTTGTGCAACCCTTTATTCTTTAAACAGAAGCTTTAGATGCCCTGTGTAAGAATTTGCAGTTTTACTCCCTCATACACCACAAAATTGTTAATAACAGTGTTTACTTTTAATAGGATGCTGGTGTATGAGTTCGTGAACAATGGTAACTTAGAGCAGTGGCTTCATGGAGCTATGCGTCAGCGTGGTGTTTTCAGCTGGGAAAATCGCATGAAAGTTGCAATAGGCACTGCAAAAGCGTAAGTTTCATAGCTTCTTCATCCATACCTTTTCCTGTTGCAAACTTTTCGAGTATATATTGAGTGTCTGGATTTTACTTGATTTGTTTTATTATTTATGATGGTGCAGACTTGCTTACCTTCATGAAGCTATAGAACCAAAAATTGTACACCGAGATATAAAATCAAGCAATATATTGATTGATGATGAGTTTAATGGCAAGGTGTCTGACTTTGGATTGGCTAAAATGTTGGGGTCCGATAAAAGCCACATTACTACTAGAGTGATGGGAACATTTGGGTATTCTTTTTTTTTTACTCACCTTTACATGTTAACTATGTTTTCTTTTCTTCTATTCGAGGAGTTCAACCTTTTCTTATTCATTTTCTTATTAGATATGTTGCTCCAGAATATGCTAACACTGGAATGCTAAATGAAAAGAGTGATGTTTATAGTTTTGGTGTTCTCTTATTGGAAACCGTGACTGGAAGGGACCCTGTTGACTATAGCCGATCTGCCAATGAGGTAAGTAATTGAATTTTGTTAATTTTGTTCCTTGTTTTTCATTCTGCTCATTTGTATTATATATTGATTTATTGCATTTCTAATCTTTCAATCTATATTATCAAATTTTTTTAAAAAAAATATGATGATATTTGAAACATGCATGTGGTCTGTGTAACGGATTTCAAAAACCTTGTTTTCATTTTTGTAAGACCATTGACCTTCAGGTTTATATCGGTATGTATTTTCGTTTCATAAAAAGATCGTGTACTTCATTTTTGGTTAATAATTCTCCCTTTCCTAGGTCAACCTTGTCGAGTGGCTCAAAATGATGGTTGCCAGTCGGAGAGCAGAGGAAGTGGCTGATCCAACTTTAGAGGTTAGACCAACAATCAGGTCTCTTAAGCGGGCTCTATTGGTGGCATTAAGGTGTGTTGATCCTGATTCTGAAAAAAGGCCTAAGATGGGCCAGGTTGTTAGGATGCTCGAGTCCGAAGAAGTTCCATACCGGGAGGTAATGACTGAAAATCTACCTTCACATAGACATGTAATAAAAATGAAGTACCAGTTCAAAACTTAAGTATCTCGTTTTGCTACAGGATCGTAGAAACAGGAGAAGTCGAACGGGAAGCATGGATATTGAGTCTATTGCAGAGGGGTCAAATTCCACCGAGTTTGGAAAGAAGGTAGAAAGGACTGGAAGCTCGACATCGGATCGATCACAAACTTGAGGCCGAAAAAGTTCTTATGTTATATTCTCAGCAGTCTGATAAATGGTGTTAATCACCATGGTTATTGCTGTCCTGATAGGTAGGTAATGGAGGCAAGGGAAGGCTTGATATTAGTACCTAAATTTTAGGTTGAGTAGATGAATTCTTGGAGGATCAATTTCCAGGCCTCGTTGTTTGTATAGCTTATGTGCTGGTACCTAGAAATTCCTCAGGGTTGAGGGGTGTTTGAGAAGATAATCGGTTGATTATTTTGGTACTTTTATTGAAACCCCCTTAAAGGTCCGCGTCCCTGTTTCTAGAATTCTTGAGTTGAAAATGGGTGTTAATGCTTGTTATCGTTTCTCAAACACCAATACTCAAACTTGAGCAATAATCTGAGCAAAGATCGATGATGTTAACTGTCGGTGTCAAATATGCTAGACCCTGGTCGCAATCTTGGTTAATACTATATCTGGTTTTAAATTATTGATACCGTTGATTTTTAATATCAACTTTGACTATTTATTTTTTTCAAAAAAATTATTTCAATATGTAAAATTATTAGGTGTGATTTAAATTTTATTAATGACAAATCAAAGATAACAAAATTTTATATATTTAAATAACTTTTAAATAAAATAAATAATTAAAATTGATATTAGAAGTTAATTATGTTAATATTTTAAAATCAGAATTTTAAAATCAGAAGGAGTACTAGGTATGGGCTGCTGGTGACCAACTGGTCTTCGTCGATGGCAACTCACAAGTTCAGAATACCATGAGTCGAAAAAAAAAAAAGTTCAGAATACTAGTGACCACCGACCAGAATGATTGATGTAAAACTCCAGATATGCAGATGAAGGAAAGCAACCAACTGGTCGATTGCTTGTTGGTAGTAATACTCTACATGACACTCAGACATGCGCAGAAACTAAGCTTGGGTCGTCTTTTGCTGTCTTTATGATTGAAAGTAGCTTGTGAACTTTGGGTGGAAACGTTTTGGTAAAAGTACTATGCCAGGCTTAATCACTTCTTCGATTATTTTGTCATAGTCGTCCTTGCCTCGTGGATTGGATAGTCAGTCTCATTGGTGTATGATCGATACAGGTCGATTTGAGCCCCTTCGCCACTTTACACTTCGTCTGCCACTGGTTGCCGATCTCGCTTTGTCGAGCAGTTAAGGATACTATGATAGGGATCCAAGCAGTTAAGGATACTATGATAGGGATCCACAGCCACGTCACCTTGGATCAGGTCTTGCACCCTAAGATTCACCTCACACTGGCGTCATTTGGACCAATCATCTTTATCGGTAATGCTTGTTGGCCATGCCCATCGACAACGGAGGATTATTGTACCACTAGTAAGAATCGACGGAATTGTACTATTTTTTTCTTATTAAATGAGAAAATATATATATTATTTTATTACATAATTTTTTTTACATCTCTAATTTAACGTTATCTTGAACATTAATACTACTACAGAAATTAAAAATTAAATATATTATAGTTGTCCTGAGTATTTTCAAAATCTGTCTTACAATCGTTATAAAAAGAAAGTTTGAAACTGCATAAGGATGTGAGGAATTTTTTCTTATTAAAAAGAGAGAATTTTATTAATTTGAAAAAATACAATGAACAATTAATTGTTGCTCTATACATTGAAAGCACCAAACTGAGGATACAATGCGGAATTGTTACTCTAAACACAATCAGTGCGCGGGGAGTTAGATAAGAAGTACTAGTTCACTATTGGTAAGAACGATCAATACATTAGAAGTTATATATATATAGCTACACTTAAAGATATAACAATCATTTATATAAATATAATATCACTAAAAATATAGAGGTTAATTGGAACTATGCCCTTACAATTTTGGTGTTTTCGAAATATGCCCTTCAACTTCTAAGTAATCGGCCATATTTTCAATTT
>BCLG01000197.1:69752-87276 GCA_001602295.1 Zoysia matrella
TTACAAAATGGGCTACTAAAATTTACAAAATTTTAAAAAGACGCAGCTGGTTCCCTGACACTTCACCAGACCTTACATTCAACTATTCAAGTAGCTTCATTTCGACTATATGAATGCTTAACATGCTAAGATAAATATCATTTGGACAAGCAAAAGCCTCTCAACAGAAGTCGTAGATTCAGATTCCAGAATTATGTTCTATGGCAGATATACTTTGAGAAGAGGCGCAACACTGCAACTAGATTCAGATTCTTTCACAGTTCTATTCTAGAATTGAGCATTACAACAGTTTAATAATAGTCACATAAACTACTGATATTATCAAAGAATGGCCAGCAGCAAAGAGTGAGCTCGTGCATTTCGAATCAGCAGAAAGACAATGATGGGACACATATAGAGAAAATTCCAGGATATAACATGATTACTTACGCAGTTTGCCTTTTCTTATATACATATACAATTAATGTCTAAAGCTCGCCTTTAGCAGAGTGATAGTACTTAACATACTCTCTCCGTTCTTTAATTGATGTCGCCGTTGACTTTTAAATTCAACTTTGACTATTCGTCTTATTCAAAAAAGTTTGATAAATTTTAGATATTTTTATATAATTAGATTTATCATTATACTTAAAAGTTTACACATTCGAACAAATTTTTTAAATAAGATAAATGGTCAAAATTAAATTTGAAAGTCAACAGCAATATCAATTAAAAAATAGAGGGAGTAGTACTTAACATAGCAGAATGATTAAAGTTGATATCTTAAGTCAATAGTGACAATAATTTAGGAATAGAGGGAGTGCTAGGAATGCAAGTTCTCTAATTTGTGGGTCAGCCCACGACCCAAAACGACCTTCTAAAAGAACTAAAATTTTTCCACCCATGTAAAATTATCATCTAAGTATACTAGGGAGTTGACCCACAACTACCCATTAGGATAAAATAGTGTCTTAACTGTACCACATTAAAATTCTTGAAAAAATTACTTTTTGTCAATTAATTTTTTAACATAGGAAATGATGTCATCTACCATCACACAAATTTTGAAATCGACACTTCACTTTTATAGTATCAAGCAAAAAGATAATTTTTAAGGACTAAGTTAAATTATTTTGTAGTACTCCATCCATCCTAAAATAAGTGCCTTTTTTTTTAGATTTTCAAACATCTCGCTTTGACCATTCATCTTATTAAAAAAACTTGTAAAAAATATTATTTATTTTATTGTGAAATTATATATTACGAGAAATATTTTAAGCATGACTCATTTGTTTTTTTATATTTTTGCAAATGTTTTGAATAAGACAAATCTTCAAACATTGATTAATATCAAAACATCATTTATTTTGGGTCGTAGGGAGTATAATTGAAGGGAGTAATTGAGCCAAAATTTTGTTTAGGGTGGGAAATGGACAAAGCGAATGGTTCAGAGGAGAAAATAGACCTATACCTTTATATTCCTAACTTTATTGCAAAGAAAAAAAAACTTCCTATGTAATCTATTTTATCAATTTAGTCCATCATAAAATTCAAGTCAGTGAAATATGTCCCTTAGAAACTTTACTGCCTACGTAATTATTTTATCAATTTATTTCTCACTTCGTATAATTGATTATTGAACATGATTTTACATATTTATATCAACAAATCATAAAATTTGAGTCGGTGAAATATGCCCCACATGCCGCCATTCTGCCCCGCGCCCTCACTGGACAGTGGAGCTCTAGCAGAGGAGGGGACAAGGGTACTCGGTGGTAAGGTTAATTAAGTAGGGTGACAGCTAAAGGAGCTTTGTATCACTAGGCATGGCGTCCAAACTCCAAAAGCGCATGACCAAGATTACTGTAGTGGAGTTTGTCTTTGCATCTCAAAGGCGTCATCTTGGGTTGTATCTGTGTCACCATATGTGGTCGTCTACTAAGTATGTTTGTCGATGTAATTGGCGAATATTGTAAACAGCATGCTTATTTGGTAGGTAGTGCACGCAGGCTATCTCTAAGAGAGTTGATTTTGTAACAAGTGTGACAGTCGATTTAGTCCTGAACACATCTATATTTGACACAAGCAATAGCTATTTAAAAAATACTCTTAAAAAAAAGGGATATGACGGTCACGTGCATATTCTACATGTCTTTGTCATTCTATTTTTTTACTAACGTTAGTGATAGGAAAATAAACGAAATCAATTGGTTGGACATATCTATATCATATCTGGTGCGCTATATACATGAATGAAAATTGGTAATGGCGCACAATTGTTTCCAAAATAAAACTATAATAATAAATGTAATAGTATGGGTCAACTGTTACCTCATAGAAGGTAATCAATCATCAGATCTAGTTAGATCAACAGTCCACAACTGAATTGGAAGTACTGTAAATTCCCTCTTATTTCTGCAGTTTGTGGATGACTTACAAAGTGAAAATATAGGTGAAGAAAAAAAAAACCAGGATTCCTATGATTGTTGAGGATTTTAAAAAAGATTCAAATGTCTAATATTTGTCTTATTCAAAAAATTTATGAACACATAAAAACAAACAAGTCGTGCTTAAAATATTTCTAATAATAAGCCATTTCATAATAAAATAAATAATATTTTCACAAATTTTTTTAATAAGACTAACGGTAAAACGTGGATGTGTATTCTAGTCTGCTGTGCACAATACATCTGGATGTGCAAATGCATGGGTTACCGTGCTGGTTTTCTTTATAAGGCAAATATACTAGTATGTAGTTATCGATCGTATTCTAGAAAAAAACGAATGAAAAAATATGTTAGGTCAAGGGTGCACTTTTTTTTTTTTTTGCGACTGGTCAAAGGTGCACTGTTGGGCAATAGATGGTTGACTCTTCTAGAAGCACAAAGTGCTCGGAACTGAGAAGAAAAAGCAACTTGCCTTTGCACCAGAAAATTAGTCGGAAAAGTTATGTTTATTCCTGGCAATCGGAGTCAAAAGCACACACGACTAGCATCGCATCAGAGATGACGAACGAATCAACCAAAACCGAGCGCCAAAATTTGACTCCAGCACAAAATTCCGAAGTTTCCACGGCTACACTATCGCCGAATGATCACCAGATGGTTCCCTTAAATTAAGTTCGGCAAAACATTAGTTAATACAAAATCTTCTAATCCTCTTCCCCAAGCCAGCAACAGCGCGGTTCTTGTTCTCCGATTAGTAGAACCTTCCACGCAACCTCGGCCTCAAGACTTACGTAACTGACCTGTTGACCAAGGCACCATTTGACTTTGAATCGTCAAGTCTTCTGTGTCCTGCTCCTCCAATTATGTGCCGTCTCTATCCATGCAGGACTCGTGGAGCAGTAGTTTTCCAGCACCTGCGAATTGAGAAATTCAGTGAAGGCGCGCGCCACGGCGGCCGGTTCAACTCCGCGTGACATGGGCATCGCAGCCCCGGAGGATAAAAGGCCCGTGCGAGGGCTGGACGAGGCCGTGCACTTTCAGTTGCAAAGCTGAAAACAAACAGCCAACTCCAGCAGCTGAGACTTGAGAAGTTGACATCGATCCCCCAGAATCGGATGGAGGGAGCAAGCAAGTTTCGGGAGTGGATGCGGAAGCGGATGATGCCGAGGAAGGCGGCCGGGGATGGGAGAGGCAGCAACAGTGAGGCGTCGCCGCTGGCCTCGTCGGCACCGTCGTCACCACCGAGGCGTAGTAGTAAGCTCCGGGCCAGCCAGTTCTCGTCGGCGCTGCGGTGGAAGAAGCCGCGCGGGAACGTGCTGGCGGCGCTGTTTCGGCGGGTGGCGTACAATCTGCTGTGGCTGGTGGAGTCCGTCGTGGTGCTGGCACGGCTCCTCGTCTTCTTCGCGCGCTTCGGATTCAGGCTCTGATTGAAGCTTCGACTCTGCCAGAGTCAACCACTCAACCACGCGCCGTGCTGGGGGTTCCCCGTTTTTTTTTTTTTTCTGTGCCCATTCAGGGGGGTTCCTCGTTGGCAAGTGACTCCAGGATTCTTTTATCTGTTCTTCACTCTTCTTTGTTAGCCACTTCTGAATCACTGGCTTCGATCCCCCATCACCACAAGCTGTAATTAAACTGCCTTCTCTTTTTCTGAAGAACCTGTGAATTGTCCCATTTTCTTCACTTTTTTGCCCCCTTATCCGTGAGGTGTTTTGCCACGAGATTACCGTTGATCCGGTGTCTCACGTCAACGTCAGAATGCTCAGGTTTTGAATTTGTGGTTTGGTCAAGCCGACCAGGGACCTCCCTCCTTTTATTTACTCCTACAACAGCAAAGCTTATGCTAGCCCGGAAGACAGGGTTATGAGCCTTACCAAAACATGGCTATACCAAATCGTTGGCATCACCAAATCGTTGGTAAAAACAATGATGTTTGGATGATGACCTTACCAAAATGCATACTAAATTACTAAATCGTTGGCAACATAAGTGTTTGATTGCTATCATACCTTTGTTTGTCAAAGTTGTTAATATAATATATATGATCCATATGTTATAAAAATATTTTAAAATTTAAATATATTCAAATGAGATCTTGTTTTGTAGATTTAATTTACAAGAAATTTAATGGTACAATTGGATTAAAAACAGATTAACAATTTAAGAGATATAACGACTAATAGCTTTGTACCCTTGAAATTTCGTTTTGCATGCAGCTAATAGGACGTTGACATCTCAGTTGCATGTGCGGTACTGCGTGCCAAATTTTTTGGCGAGCAATTTCCTCGCCGGAAGTTGCCGATGCTGCGCTGCTTACTGTGTGTTGGCTAGCTGAATTCTATATTGGACAACTAAAATTTGACAGCAATCCAAATAACATTCAAATTCTATCGGCACACCAATTTTGGAAAGGCCTACCCACGATAACATCTACTCCCTACAAGGCGTCGCGTTCAGCATAAGCAAAATCTGGAATATGTGTCCGTTCGTTTGTACGCTATTGCCATGTTACACAGTGCAGAAGCTCTAGTACCTAACTGGTTACGTCAGACATTGGCCAATATGATCCTACAGAAACAGTAATCGGTGCCGAGTTTTTCTGAGGCCTTTACGCAAGCACGAGAGAACATTCTATCTCTGATTAAGAGGAAATAAACGGAGTAAGAATTTCTTTTGCATACATCTTCAGTTCTTCTGGCCGTGAGCAATTGTTGCATACTCTCTCCGTTTTTTAATTGTTTTCACTGTTGACTTTAAATTTTAACTTTAACTATTTGTCTTATTTAATTATTTTAATAAATATTATATATTTTGTTATAATTTGATTTATTATTAGAGCTATTCGAATGGTAAAAGTTGAGTTTAAAAGTCAACGGCGACAGGAGGTAGGTTTAGGTATGGGATGGATGGTCGGCAGTCACGGCCGTAGCAGTCGCTCCGCTGGCCGTTTCGCTGGGGAGTGAATCCCGTAGCCAAGATTTCAAAAACCGGTCGGTATCGATTTGATCAGTTTTCTCGAAAACTGAAAAACTGTTACAGTAAACTAGAAAATCGGACAAATTCAAAAATCAAATTTTTTATAGAAAATCGGCCGATTTTACTGATTTACCGGTTGGTTTTCCTAGTTTATCGGCCGGTTTTTCCATTTTATCTTTTTTGAATTTGAAATCAAATCGGTTCGAGCTGTTTTCCACCGGTTTACTAGCCGGTTTGACCGGTTTTCGGATTTTTAATTTTTTTTGAATTTTATTTTTTTTAATTTATTAAACTGAAAACCGGTCGACCTTTTAAACCGGATCGAATTGGTTTCACCAAAAACCATGAAAATCGATCGGTTTTGACCGATTTTATAAACCGTGCCCGTAGCTATCATTGCACGCTCGCTCCTGAACTAGAATCCGTTCCTGAACCAGTTCAGTGCAGCAATACAACAATCGAGAATGTCATTGGAAAAAAAGATATATAATAGCACTCCTTCAGTTTACTTTGTAATTACTAAATTCATATTTTTATAACATACCAAGTTAATATCAATAATTTAAGTGAGGTTATTTATGACCTTATTTTATCCAAAATTCATTAATCTGAGGCTCTAACTTGACTAAATACGATAAATTAGGGGTGGCTGGTTTTTAAACTTAATTACTCCTTGCATGCTCCCCCGGCTCACTATTTCATCTTACCTTAGGGCGGTAGGAACGAATGAGACTGACTTTCCATCTGCAGGTCGTCCTTCAGGGATATTCTTTAATTTCATGCAGTCCCTGGTCTAATTTTCATACTAAGAAAGAAGGAACCCAACTGGTTTTCTGTGTGTGCCGGTGCATTTGCTATCTACCCAGATGGTATCTTGGTAATTCTCTTCAAAATGGAGTATAATGGTAACTTGTGATTTTTTTTCTGGTATTTGTGTTTTATTATTTGGTCTCAAATTATGAGATTCAGCGTGGGAGATGTGACGAGATTTCATTCCAGAAGAAGAAAGGGATTATTTCATTGTTGCGGGGACATCAAAGGTACTGTAAAATGCACAATAGCATGTTGATTTGACTTATTACTTTGCATGATGAATTTCCTAGGTGAACTCATGTAGATAGCAGCAGCTAAAATATATGTATAACGTGGGGGGTGATGAGGGCACAACTCCTGCAAAAAAAATAAAAAATCTTAAGAGGAGAAGATGAAAAATTGGCTCTTGTCATAATCTCTTATATCTTTGAGAAGAGATGGGGTCTTCTTCCATCTCTACTCCAGGCTGTGGGTACTAGTAAGAGTATCTTCACCCCCCTTCTTTTTCTTCAGGTAGGAAAGAGTAGTCTACGAAACTAAACGTTAAACTCAGAACTCAGAGAAACTCGGAGTGCACCTATACAAAGAGCTTGATAAGACAAAACTAACGGAATAACTTTGAAAACACAAATTCAGATAATGAGATTAAACATTCTAAACTCATAACTATGAGAAACTTAGAGGGCACCGACATCAAGAGCTTGATGAGATGAAATTAACGTAACAATTTTGGGTACTTTAGAAAACTTCCTTGAATTTATTAAGCTTAACCGTTCAAAAAAAAATTCCAAAACTATTCTTTTCTCACATCTTCGCTCCTGGTCGCACAAAGCTCACGTGGGAATCGACGATGGAGAGGCCGACTGCTGTCGTACAACTGGCAATCGTCTCATCTCTTGTTGACTCACAATCAAACAAAAAAAAGAGATGGACTGTATAATTTTTCTCATGTTATATGAGTATTTTTATATACTATTTGTCGCCTTTTGCCACACAAAGTATTCAAATCTTCCTTCTACAATTTAGTTATTCTCTATTCACTTTTAATTGATATTCTTGCACTAGTCATAGAAATAAGAGACGTAAAACAAGTACGATCTAAAAAGAGGAGAGAGATATAGATGTAATGGGAGATAAATAATTATTGTTTAAAAATAAATATAAATAACAAAATACCAATTAAAGCTCCTCTTTAGAACGCAGGAATTTCACACAATCACATAGGAATTTCATAGGAATCCTTTCATTTTCACAAGAAAAACATAGAAAATGAAAAAAAAAAACTCCCATGCTCCAAAAGTGACCTAAAAGTAATTGGATGAAGTAACAGTCTATTTTCAATCTTTTTTCACGCCACATTCTCAGAGTGTAATATTGTTGCGCCGAAGGAACGATGGAGTCAACATTCACAAGCGAGGAGGTGCTGATAGGCACATGATTACATCGATGTATGCGGATGATGCAGTAGTGTTCATAAACCCTATAGCAAGTGTTGTGGCAAATTTGGCAACAATTCTTCAGAATTTTGGGCATGCATCAGGGCTCAAGACAAATTTACAAAAGTCTTCTGTTGTCCCAATCAGATGCGAGGAGATTGATCTTGATAGTGTCTTGGAAAACTTACCAGCAACAAGAACCACATTCCCAATCAAATATCTTGGTTTGCCTCTTTCGACCAGAAGACTTAGGAAGGTGGACTATCAACCGACAAAGCAGCCGCCCGACTAGCAACCTGGAGAGGGAAAAACATTTCACTAGCGGGCAGGTCGACTCTAGTCAAATCTGTCCTCTCATCACAACCAGTCTACTTTCTAACGTCCCTCAAGGTACCAAAAAAGGTCCTCGAGGATCTTGACTGGAAAAGGAGGAGGTTTCTCTGCGTAGGAAATGAGACCTTGACAGGTGGTAAATGCAAAATTAATTGGACGCGCACATTTATGCCGAAGGACCTTGGGGGTCTAGGAATACTTAATATGGAGAAATTTTCAAGAGCTCTAAGACTTCGCTGGCTGTGGCACGAAAGGACCTCCCCTGATGAGGCATGGGTCGGACTAGGAAATCCATATGATGAGACAGATAAGCAACTTTTCACAGCAACAACTTCAATTTCCCTAGGTGATGGAGCATGAACCGACTTTTGGCACTCTGCATGGCTCGAGGGACATAGACCAAAGGACATTGCACCAACGATCTACGCTCTCTCAACTAGCAAGAAGGCCAAAGTGATAGACGCCCTACACAACGATAGTTGGGTGACCGATCTTAACCTCCATGGCAATTTCACATTGCTACATATACAGGAGGCTGTTCACCTATGGAACATGGTTCAATACACTCAACTACAACCGGAAGTACGAGACACCATTGCATGGAAATTGACCTCAGATGGGACATACAAAGCATCGTCGGCATACAGAGCACAGTTCTTAGGATCCTAGCAAACAGTATATAAAAGCATCATCTGGCAGGCCTGGGCACCACCCAAATTGTAAAACATTTGTGTGGCTTGTAATACAGGACCGAGTGTGGACAGCGGATCGACTCCAAGCACGAGGCTGGCAAAATAATACTTATTGTCCACTATGTAGACATACGCAAGAGAGGGCTCACCATTTGTTAGTTGAGTTCAGGTACACAAGAAGAATATGGAGTGGTATTGCACAATGGTTAGGTGTTCCTCAGTTCCAGCCTAACAACTAGCACCCGTCAACAGCTATTCAAGAATGGTGGCTCAGTCTTCAGGGCATACAGGGGATCCAGAGGAACGTGATCCTTAATTCTTTTGGTGTCCTGGGAGATATGGAAAGAGAGGAATGCACCTATCTTTGATAGGAAGGAGCTGTCAGCAATCTCACTGCTGTAGAAAATCAGAGAGGAGGTCCGAACGTGGGGCCTAGCCAGAGCATGACACCTTGTGCAGCTTTGCTCGAGAGAGCAACCTTAATGTTTCATGTCTAATTTTTACTTTTTCTTTGCTGTAAATAGAAGCTCCACAGCTTCGTATACATGTATTCTCTTCTATAATTAATGAATTTGGCACCTTCTTGTGCTGGTTCCTTTAAAAAAAATGATTATTTTTGCGGTGATCAACGGCTGGCGGAGTGACTGCTACGGTGGTGACTGCCAACCATCCTGATCCTTAGGCCTGGCCGCCTGGGTTCATCATACTGACAAAATTATAGGCTCATCTACCATCTTGTTTATTGCCACTTTTTTCGCCTGACAGCGCCTAAATACATCCAGGTTTTGATGTGCACCAACTTAAGAAACACAAGGGCCCTAAAGCAGTACCATGTCCCTTACTTCCCTTGGTTACTCCTGAAGGGTATATCAAAGCTGCACCTGAGCTAGTTTTGCAGAGTACAAGAGCTATTCCAAGGAACAATGTTGCTTTCACTCAATGGCTACTTAAGTGGCTAAACCTCTCTGAAGCTGATGTTACTTGGTAAGATGCTTCTTTCATTCAGAGTTCATTTTCTCAGTTTTATGCCTCTACTATCAGGTCTTGGTTCCCCCACAGCACCCTTGAGAACAAGGATATTCTCAACCGGGAGGGATTGCCATGCCCTTGTTCCTTTGATGAACTATGGGAACCGCTGGATCTCGTCTGGACGGGTACGATGTGCTCCCTCCTAAGGTCGGAAGCTCTGTTTAGTTTCAGTTGCTATCGTTTTTGTAACAGACCGTTTAAAGCTGGAATGCTAGCTGTAGAGTACATTATATAAAATACTGTACAAAATGGGGGCAGGTTAGGTTTTGAGTATGCTTTAGTTGGTAATTGTTTTAGATCTTATCATGTATCAGGGAAGAGCTCGTCAGCAATATCACTTCCTTTGCCCCCATTCCGTCGAGTTCATCTCTATAATGCAGATTTTAAAATAGACTCAAATGAATGGACCGTTCATTAACATTTATCTCGAGGCTTAAACAGGTATTGCATCATTCATTTTGGAAAGTAAGTAGTATGTTTTTGCAGGTGATTTTTCATATATAAATCAATGATATCGATCGAATTCGTGTCTTACCTCTTAGGAGGTGAAACAACACCATTTGATCTATTTTAAAAGGACTCATGTATAATGGTGATATGAGTCCTTGATTAGGGGCGATCTTTTGTAGCTTGTCATGGCCTGACTCTCTGGCACTACCTTCTAGATCCACTATGAGGTCGAGATCCGATGGATGAGGGTTGATTCATCAAAGCAGTACGAAGTATCCAATCTTGGCTGTGGGATTCATAGCGGAAAGCTATGGTGAGATTCTAGTGTTTGCTCACTAGGGAAGACAACTCCGATGGTGTTAGCACTGACATCCATCACCGGAGATTGTTGACACGTCAATTTGGTGAGCACAACTCTTCACAGGCGGGATCAAGGGGAAGCTAACAGTGCGGTCGGGAGGCCTCAAAGGTGCCCGGAGGATGGTGCACAAATGGGGGTGGCTACGGCACTATTTGGTTTTGACTGTGGTGCATTGCGATGGAAGATCTTCATCAGGGACTGGCCACGATGCGATGGCGAAATCTTGAGACGATGACATAGATCTTAGAGATGAGGAGAAGAACATAAGTCGACAAGGTGACGAAGTGAGGCGGAGCTCACCGTCAGCGACAAAATATTGAGCGCCTAATAAAAAAATTGATAGTGATGAGTTTGAGGAGAGGTAGGTATGTAGACGATTAGGTTCCTACATGCAGGCTGAGTTATATTGATCTATAGCTAGGAAAGAAGAGATAAGCGTGATTTCATTCGATCTGAGTTCAGCTTGTGCTAATGTATACGACTAGTTAGTTCGTGTCTCGATTGTGACATGAAATTCTATAAATTCTATAAATAGGAGGGAACACAACTAAATATCGACATCAATCAATAATCACCAAATCTACCTATTAATTATCCAATTTTGAGAAAGAGAAAAAGATCAACTAAACTATCAGTCCTTGACACTGTCATTTAATCATACTGTCCCGAACACTACGGAGGGTTTCAGAGGAAGAAAATTATTCACCGTTCATGACGCTGACAAAGGGAATTTCGCCATCGCCAGGCATGGTGTTCAAAGGCACGTGTACAAAATTTCTATGTTGAAGTGGATTGTTCCTATAACACTAACTTAAGAACTGAATGGTAACATAATATTTTGCTTATGAATCGAGAATCTTTTTTTTTGATATTGTAATTTGTTTATTGAGGCTCCGATAAACTAGAATGCTAGATAAATCTTGTTAAATATATTTGTTAATTAGGTAACAATCTTTGTTAAAATCGGGTGTGCCGAAATGCTAATTAAACCTAATACTATTTTATTACAAATTTCTTATAAAAATATATTATTTTATTACATAATATTTTTAATATCTAGTTTAATATTATTATTAACATTAATATTGTGATAATAAATATAATATAATATAATATAATATAATTGTTTTAATTATCTACAAAATCTCTCTTACAATTGTTTCAGCAATAATACTATAAGTTTGAAACTGCATCAGAACACGAGGAGTTAGATAAGAAGTGGTTCAGTATTTATAAGAGCCATCAATACGTGCTAAATTATATATTACTATAGCTACACTAAAAGATATAGCAATCTTTTAAATAAATATAGTATCTTTACAAATATCTGTAGTACATGAAAAATGATTTTCTTACGATGCTAATAAGGTGACTATTAATAACAAACTTTTTTTTGATAATATCAAAATCCGATTTTTATACTAATTCTGAAAATAAACCTCTTTTACTTTGCAGGACTGAGCCTCTTTTTTAATACTCCTGAAGGGACCGTGTGCCCTTGTTTCAAGATAGTCATTTTAAAAAATTGAATCGAAGAAAAATTAAAATAAACATAATGAACAGTCATTTCCCCCCACCCTCTCTATCAGGGTTGAGCAGCTCACACTCTCGTGTCTCCAGAAAAACCGCTGGTCGCGCTCGCGGGCATGGCGCGGCTTGTGGGCGGCGCTCACGGTTGACGCGGGCACGGAGCGGGACACCGATCGGACGATGTGCGGGCATGGGAGGGGGCGGCTCTCTGGTGCAGCGTGAGGGTGAGGCTCGTGGGCGACCCGCGGGTGCGGGAGGAGCGGCTGTTTGTGGGGGTGGTGCCGGTTGTGATTCTGCTCAGGCGCGGTACGGCTAGGTAATAGTGGGCCCTGCTAGTGCTTGACGCGCTGGTGGCGAGTGCGGTGCAGGGCCAGCCATTGGGCGCGGGTGTAGGGAGGACCGTCGGGGGGGGGGGGGGGGGGGGGGGGGGGGGGGGGGGGGGGGGGGGGGGGGGGGGGGGGGGGGGGGGGGGGGGGCACAGCACACAGCGCCAGGTATGTGACTATGGTTTGAATTCGTTCTTTTTTTACTGCAGGTTCTGAGATGCGCTTGTTTCGGGCTGCGCTGCACTGCGTGGTTTACTATTCATAACTAGTGCTACAGTAAAAGAAAGTTGTTTCACTGCAGCCGTGCAGCCGCAGCCCGCCGTAAAAAGCTAAACCGAACGGGACTTTTATGAGAACTTTATTAAGTGATAGCAGACCAGTTTGCAGTGAACTGATTATACAGACTTGAAAAACTTTACTCCTAGTTGGAGCAACGCTTTTCATGTTTGCTGGTTGTAGTCAGTCCTGAACAAGTTGAATGTCAAGACTATCATTAAGACTTTCCTGAACTGGTGAGATGCTCCATTGATCTGTAAATTTGTAAAATGCGCCAAAGCTTGCTTTGTTACCTTTAATCCCTCGTGAACTTGTCATCTTGAATATCGGCCATGTGAATCAGTCCCTGGTCAAGAAATTGTTTAGTAGTAACCATATGGTCGTGAGTGTACTGATGTTAGCTTCGAATAACATAATAATCAATGTAGTATCTCGTTACTTAAATACTGGCCCGCCCGCCAGCCGACCAAGCCCCCCCCCCTCCCTTGTCCGCAGCACGCGCTGACCCACAAAAAAATCACATTCATTAAATTTTTAAACTGCTTCACTAACTTCATCATCCTTAGTAATTTTTAATTCTTCAATAATTTTTGTTTGATTCCTTCAGTAACTTTTTTCCTTAGTGACGTTGATTCGATTTCTTTAGTAATTTTTTTAATCCTTCAGTAATTTTTTCAAATTTATTCAGTAATTTTCACTTATTTTCAGTAATTTGTCCAAATTTATTCATTAATTTCTCTTCTCTAGAGCATATCTTGTCATCACCGGAGAATCTTTTGGCTGCGTTGATTTGTACTCCTAAGTTCATCCTCTCCACCACCGGACATAGAAAACGGTGGCAGGGAGGTCCAGCGGTGGGAGGCATGGTGCGGGTGGGGCGGCGAGGCATCAAGGGCGGTGCCGACCGCCGTGGTGATCATCGGCTGTGTGCAGTGCTGGGGCGGGAGCGTCGTGTGCTGGGAATTTAGTGCGGTGGCGGTGGAGGAGGTGAGGGCGCTGCCGGAGCCCGAGCTGTTGAGGCGGCGGGGGTGTCGCACGCCGACGAGAGGCAGCGGCGGGGGTGAGGCTCCTCAATCCTTCATATTTGAAAAGGAGTTCAAAAAAGATTCAGTTTTGCAATTGCCCCAACTTTTTTAGTGTTAAACCGTGGAATTAGGTAGAGGCTCACTACTATAACACTTACTGTTGTTGAATTTTCCAGATGTTGATATTTGTGGCAAGGAAACAAGAGTCTTTGGAAGAAGCTGTGCTTTTTTTTTAAACTGATTTCTGATGCATTTATGGCCTTCAAAATAATACTAATGTAGTTCTCGATTGTTAAAATCATTTTGTTGTTGAATAGCAAATATCAGTGCAGTCCTGACAACAAAGTTATAATGATGCTTGACAGAATATTTGGGTGCTTTTTTATCAATATTACCTCTGTCCCAATAAAAGCTTATTTTTACGACTCATTGACTCCGATTTTGTTTAATGATTTTTATAACTTTAGTTAACTTTATTATTATATAAATTATAGTTTTTGAAATATTTTTCATGGTGAATTTATAAACATAAATCTTATGTTGATTAAGTTAAATAAACTTATACAAATCTGTTATGGGAGCCACTTCTGTGAGGAAATTTATTAAAATAACAGACTCTAGAATGGGGAACAAATGAAGCAGAAGCAGGCCCAAAAAAATATTAGTGTTAAGCATTGCTAATGAGTGACAAATAAGAGCAATAAGATGGAATTTTCATTTGCGGATTTTCTATGTGCCGGCAGCCATTCCGACACTAAAATTTCTGTGGTATAAATGAAGATTGTTCTTGATATAAGAAACTATTTGTCGGTGTTCTGACTACGGCACAGTAAAATGTACGTATTTGAAAAGAGATTGGGTACGCTCTTCGTATCAAGGTGACTTAGTCTATGAAAGACTTAAGATTTAACCTGGTTCGGACCACCACGGAGGTGTAGTACCATACGTCTAGGGAGAGAGTGGATCGTATAAGCTCTATCGGAAAGGCTCTGGCTCGAGCAAGAACCCAAACACGCGTATGTGGTGTGTGTTTATGTAACTCGTCACATGTTTTTTAAAGCCTTTGGTGCCCCCTTTATATAGGGGTCGGATCGGAGTTACAAGTCTTGACGCCTATAAAACTAGGCGGCCTTCTGATGGGTGGGGCTGTGATCTTCTACGAAGTTGATTCTCTGGCGTCCGCTGGCGTCGGAGTAGCTTGTCGGTGTTCTTCGATCGTCTTTTGTCCAATGATAAAGGACAAAGATCACTTTGCCATTAGCTTTACCATTCTCTAAATTGCTTTACCTCTTTCTGAGTTGCTTTATCTTCTTTTGGATCGTTTTACCTCCAGCAGAGCTGCTTTGTCTCCTGTTGTGCGTCGTCAAAAATCTCTGCGCTTGTCAGAAGTTGATCGTTAAAGCGGTGGCTAGTGTGCCGACCTTCGGCAATCGGACAGCCAGGTTCTATTATGGTCCAACCTCAATCCTCCGATGGTCGGGCTGATATCTTCAGACGACCTCAACCCCAAGGGGTTGGAACGTCTCTTCGTAGTTTGACGTGGTGAAGTCCTTCGTGGGCCTTAAATTGGGCCATGGCCCATAGTTCATGACCGGACTTTCGTATTTACTCTGGGTCCGTAGGTATCCGAGATACATAATTCTGACACTATTTTTTTTTCTTGTTCGAACTTAACTTGTATTTTATCATTTAGAATGATGAAATATATAAATGATAGTATCTTTTGTATTTTTTGAGTCAATATTTTTCCGTAGACCATAGTGTTAGCACATGCATTAATGCTAGTACAGTAAATAACTGTAGGACCTAATGAAAACGCTGAGAAAGAGATTAAACATATTCAATTTTTGAGGTCAGTTGTCTTCTATTTACAATACTTTAAAATCTCGGGTAAAGAATAGTAATAGAGTGCCATTAGTGAAAAGTGATATAAGAATGTTTAACCACGCTTAAAATGGTAGTTTGAACTAAATCTTGAAAATATTAATGTCACAAAAAAACAAATGAGTCCACCCTAAGCTAATAACTGAGATCCAAATTATAATATCCTATTTATGTCAATGTTGTATTGAAATAAAAAGAAACACAATATCAATTCACCAATTTTACGTGTATAAAAACAATTTTGATTTTTATATATCTAACGTGTGGTTCTTGCCAACAACCCCACAATATCGCTCCACGTCAGTGATCCACCATGTGAAAGGTTGGACGCTTCTACACCGAGTGCGCGTGATTTGGTACAGACCAACACCGTCCATCGTCCACCGTGGTAGCACGATTCAATCTCATCCGACACTTCAGGTCTATCACCACCGGTAACCAGGGCCGAGCCCCATGGGTGTGCGACTTGCACAGGGCCTCCACTTTTTAAGGGCCTCAAATTTTTTCTATTGTTAAGCATTGCTACATTAGTTTATCTAGTGAGTTTAATGTCTTTTTCGAATATTAAAATTTTTCTTAATTTCTATATTTTTGTGATATTACTATGTGATTCTTATGGTCCAAAAGAGAGCTAAATGTTTAATTGTTAATTTTCATCTAATAGTTTATAAATATTTAATTGTTAATCTTCATCAATTCATCTTACGTCTGATGTTCCATTGGATTATTAGATTAAAGCCATGTCCTGTACCGTACAAATAGATCTACTACAAAATACTCCGTTTTTAAATTGATATCATTGTTGACTTCTAACATCAACTTTGGTTATTGGTCTTATTCAAAAAATTAGTTCAAATGTGTAATATTTTAAGTTGTGATTCAAATAATTTTATTGATAAATTATAACAAAATATATAACATTTATTAAAAATTTTGAATGAGATGAATGATCAAAGTTAATGTTAGAAGTCAATAACGATATCAATTTAAGAAAGGAGAGAATACGATTCCAGTAGCAAAAAACATAAATGAGACTCGTGAAAGGTAATATACTACACCATATCTATTGTTTTCTTATTTTATTTCTGGGCTCCTTATAATATAAGATTTTTTTCTCATATTTTACATTTTTCTATAAAATTTTTATGCAATTCATATAAAATTTCTGCTGAAACATATAAAGAGACCTTTACTACCCGTTTCGCACTGGCCCCGATTATGCCGGCTCGGCCCTGCCGGTAACTGGTCCTGTTTGGTTAAGCAGACCAGAGTCCTGTGGCGGAGACCCTAGTAACAACTTTTTGTTTTTTATTTCGGCAACGTCTGTTTTCTATGTACGTGGGTACCGGTGTATTGCCACTGCAGCACCTGGGATAAGAACTAAGTATTACCATACTACCTTCCATTTGAATAGATAATTATATTTACAATTTCATTTGATAATTTATTTTAATTCTTTAAAATCCTACAAATTAGAATGATAAGAGAGTTTTGCTAAATTTATTTTTAACTTTAAATGTATTTTTGTAATCTTAATTATAATGGGTTGTTATATTGCTAGTTAAATCAGCAATATTATTTTAATACATATTTATTATAAATAAATATTATCTCATTAAATAATATGTTTTACATATCTAATTTTTAATATTATTTTGAACATTAAAGTTGTTGCAAAATCGTTAAATTATATATATTATAATTTTTCTAAGCATCTCTAAAATCTCTCTTACAATTGTTTTCACAAGGATAGTGTAAGTTGAAATTACATTTGAGCATGAGAAGTTAGATAGAAAGTAGTTCACTATTCACAAGAGCGATATATCTTTAGTACTTTAAAGAGTTATAAGTTACTCTCATTTTTCAAAATTCTAAAATGATTTTTTTGGTGATGCTAAATAAGGTGACTATTGGTAATAAGCTTTTTCTAGTGTTAAATATTCATATTACATATAGATACCACATATCAT
>BCLG01000197.1:92559-118387 GCA_001602295.1 Zoysia matrella
GGGTGTTGAAGCTTTGCGACGAGAAGAGGTGTGTGCGAAGTATTCTTTCGAGATCCGACGTATGAGGATTTATTTCATCGATACGAAGTATTCAATCCTGGCCGTTCGGAAGAGATAAACACGATTACGGCTGGTTAGTTGAGTCAGGTTGGTTGCGTATTTCTCGGAAGAGATAAACACGGCGAGGCCTTAAAAAAAAGAGATAAACACGGCTGGTTAGTTCGAGTCGGACGTGGAATTCTATCAACGCTATAAATAGGAGAGGACGCAACAAGACCTCCACACCAATCGATCATCACCGATCGACTACGTACATCCTCTACCAACTCTCCAATTCTGAGCAAAAGCTCCACAACAATGGGATCCTTGACACGGGTATTTGTTCATACTGTACGCAACACGGCGGATGGCGTCGGAAGAAAAAGGTTCTTCTGCACCGTTCGTGACGCTGGCAAAGAGAGCTTCGCCATCACCAGGCATGGTGGGCGTGTGACCGAGATTCCGACCGTGGAAGTAGATTCGTCTCCGGACCTCAAACTTGAGTTCTTGGGTCCTATCTGTGGCACCATATGTGGTTGTCTACTAAGTGCAATCACGAGTGTGATCTATGATTTGATTAGTGGTAGAGGAAAGAAGTAAGTTGATTTGTCCACGTAAATAAACAAGTTGCGTACGTATTTGCCAGGTAGCGCATGTTGTCTCTAGGAGGATTATAAATTTATACTGTATATTCCGATATGATATTTAAAGAGTTTTTTTAATCATACAACATGTGATATTGTAAGAGTAAAATAAACTTCTTTCATATTTTAATTTTTTTATGGTCTAAATGAGCGCAGTTTCTTGCACCTAATTAGGGACGCATCACGGATCCACGTTAGCGCCGCAGTGCCCCCGGACGGTTCGCAACTGCTCGTTTGGATTTAAATTATTGACACTGTTAATTTTTTATATTAATTTTAACTATTTATTTTATTAAAAATTTATTTTAATATGTAAAATTATTAGTCATGATTTAAATTTCACTAACAATAAATCAAATAATAATAAAGTTTTACAAATTTAAACAAATTTTTTGAATAAAATAAATAATCAAAATTAAAATTAAAAGTCAACAATATCAATAATTTAAAACCGAATGAGTCATTTTTGTCCCGTTGTGTTTGCGTCTCGCTGTTTAACCGGCCCACCGCGGCGCGCGAGTTCAGAGTCCGGGACGCGGTGCAGGCGATTACAGCCCAAACCACCAGGTCGATATGGGCCGAGTAACCGGACTGGCTTTTGGATGTCCATGGGCCACAATATCCCGTTGGCAGCCCACCCTGAACTCATCCGTTCCACGGGGATAAAATCAAGATTATTTCTCCCCCCATCCCTCCCTCCCGCCATTGACACACGACTCTCGGCCATCACACCAATATCTCGACTCGTCGCCGACATACTACCACCGGCCATTGCGCAATTCCTTCTCCTCCGGGCCATCCCTCATGTTGGACGCAACTAGAGTCTGCGTTGCCGCGCGAAGGCGTAGAGGCGAATCGAGCAAGCCATCGAGTCATTATCTTGCCGGGCGTCCGTGTCCTCTGCCTCAATAGTTCCTTCCTGCTGCCACTGCCTCTCAAGCTTCGATCGAGCAGGGTTCTCGTCCGCAGCTCCCACCTCCAAAGGTCAGTTTCCGAGCTCAGCTGCTTTTGTCTCCCCCTCGCTGTTCATGGTGGATTCTGGTGGCGGTTTCACTTCACTAGGTTTCTCGCTGTTTCCTAGTTGCTTGATGAGGTTACTGTCAGCGTCAATGTCCTTTCAGCCACCTGTTGTAGTATAGTTTAAGCAACATCCAAGTTTGTTTATTTATTAGTACTTCTCGTCTGCAGCTTCAATGTTTAGTCCCCTGATGTCGGAGTTTTGAATGTTTCCCTCCGGCGTGAGTAAGTTGTGTGCGCGTCCTACATTTTCGCTGCGGCGTGCGAGTTCGGAGTCCGGGACACAGTGCAAGACATGCTTGGTCCTGTAGGATCACCTGTGAATTGCAGACACATCGATTCCGTACAAAACGTCGCGTTCATCAGCGTAAGTGGAAGGACATATGGGATCCGGCCTGAGCAGGTTCAATATTTTCCTATCGAGACTTTGAGGGAGTACATAATGTACTCCCATTATCAAGGATGGCGAAGGGTTAATGGCTCGGCGCATGAGCGGGTTCACGGTGCGGGATATTCCTCTCCCGTCGGCCCTTTCTGGTAAAATCAACATACTAGTACCTGTTTACCCGGAAGAACGACATTCTCTGCAAATCACTGTTATTTTGTTTCGTTTTTCATGATATGCGGGAGCGTGCCACACCATCTTCGACTATGGCAAGCTCTTGCCGAGGGTTGGGATTGCAGGCTACTACTAGCCGCTGTGTCAATATGGAGCAAAATCTGAATTGTGTATCCATTCATTTATATGCTACGGTGTGCTGTGCAACAAGTAGTAGTGCAGAAGCTCTACTGCAACAAGCACAGTGATTACCTCTCACAGACATTGGCCAGTATGATGGTCAAGATAACATACTAATTCAGGTATGGTGAATATCACCATTACCATAGATAAAGTATCATATGCTCTTGCTCTTCTGACGAGGAAGCACCTTATTGCCATCACAAGGACCCGTCATTATGCGTCAAAAAGATCGGTAGGATTCTGCTGGAACGTAAGCCAAAGGAAAGCAGCGCCATGAGCCCATGACCAGAAAAGTTTAGTGATGGCATCATCCGGTGCCAACTGAAAAAGAAAATCATTATTGTTCTTTCACTGGGACTACGAGTACCACAAAGTATGCGTATACCGGCATCCATCAACACGGAAATGTCAAGAAATGGAGCTTGCTTCTGCCGCAGGGGAAGAATAATTTCGTAGAAATGAAAGCAGATACAACTAAGCTTACTAGGAGTAGTAGGAGGAGTGACAAAATTGCTGCAGGAGGTCCGGCCGGCCGTGCAGCGGTCAGGCCCAACACACGGACACGGGGCGAGCGACGCATGTGCACGTACGCAGCGGCAGGTGCAGGGCACGCACGCCGCTCGTCGCGCGCACTCCACGCAAAGCCATCGACGCCGTGTCAACCTTTCCCTGTGCACCGGAAAAGCCATCGACGCGTCAGGCGAGCGTGAACGGAAAGAAAAATGTTAACGTGCGCTGTTGCGTCGTCGTCCCGTACGTGAATTCGCGCGCGTGCGCGTCGGCAGGGCCAAGCCCGGGTCCTAAAATGTTTTTTCCAAATATTTTACTCCTTATCGAGTCCATGACCGGGGGTGTTGAAGCTTTGCGACGAGAAGAGGTGTGTGCCGTGCCATTACAACACAACCGCGCGGGCGGGCGGTCTCGTCTCGCACTGCACTCTCGCGTCGCAGGGTCACAGCACCGCGTTCCATCGGAACAGGTCGGGTCGACGTGCTCGTTCGGCGCGGCGTCGCGGGAAGCGGGGGCCGGGCCGTGCTCTTTTGGCGAGGAGCTCGCGGGCGCCAGCAGCCGGCATGCAGGCACTGGTTTCCGCTCCACGCTGCCGAGCTAGTACGTAGTAGATGCATGGACCGTCTTGTCCTGGGCCTCCTTCTGAAGAATCGAGTTCTTGCAGCAAATAGCTCCGTGGCGGGTGAAGTAATATTCCGGTGGAAATGGATGGACTGATCTGTGCGCGACCGACTTTTGCGAACATGGGGGGCTCGCGCAATGCAGTTCGTATGCAAAGATCCACCAATGGAGTTCGCATACGCGAAGAGGACCATCGAAGCCAGCGCTCCAAAACGTGTCGTTGTTCATCATGATCTGAGCCCACCATCGTCAGAGAAAAGCTGAAGCGCAAGTCGAGAGGCAGCGGAAAGGCAAAACTTGTTCGCTAAACAAGGCACCGGCACCAACTCTCTCTACACACGCACGCACGCTTGCCGCCTTACGTTCACACACACTACTCATCGCTAACTTGTTTGCTCGCCGCACTGCTCACTCGACCAACTTTACCGCGGCCACCGTGGGCGGTGCGCAGTCTCCGGCAAGGGCGGCGAGGGAGTACTCCTCGCGGTGGAACCGCGTCTGCTGCTTGGCGATGAACGCCTCCACCGCCCGCCGGAACTCCTCCTCGTCCTCCGCGCCCCACTCCTCGGGGGCCGCCGCGGACACTGACCGCCGCCGCCGCCCGTTCTCCGATTCCGCGCGACGTAGCTCCGGTGACGCCGCGCGCCTCTTCACGCCGCCGCCGGTGCAGGCCTTCTCCGACCTGCTGCGGCGCGGTGGGTGGGCGCGCACCGTCACGTGCACGGCCTGCTTGTCTTCGAACACCGCCTCTTCCGTCCCGGGGCCCGCCGGCAGCAGCAGCGGGGCCGATGAGAAGGGAAGGAACGACTGGTCCTGCGGGTCCCGGTCGGAGGACGACGGAGAGCAAGAGGGCGGCGCCGACGCGGTGTCGCTGCGGGAGAGGACGACGAGGAAGACCACGATGGCGTTGGCGATGACGAAGATGGAGCGCGGGTGGAGGATGACAGAGGTGGCGACACGGACGAGCGAGAAGGCAGCGGCGGCGCAGGGGAGGCGAGGGAAGGTCCGGGAAAGGAGCACGGCCAGGGCCAAGACCTCCGCCGCCCGCACGACGCGCCACGCGAAGCGGAGCCGCACGGCGTCGGCGGCCATTGTGTCGATCGAGCGTCGGCGGCAGTTTGTTTCGGTTCGGTTCGGGCAGAGGAAGGTGTGGGGAACTGCAAGGAGAGCAGTGTGCGCAGGGCAGGAAGAGCCAGGGCCTAGGGAACCAGTGCCCAGTGGGTTTAGGCGAGTGAGGCGGGGTTCGCTTCTCTGCACTTCATGCCATGGGTTTTTGTGTGCAGACTGCAGAGTATCGTGGCTGTGGTATACTCCATGATGTTCTAAGAATTTTTTTTTATATTTTTACATATCTTTTGTTTAGTGCAATGTTAATGAAATATGAATGTTTATTGTAAAAAAGGTATTTTTGATGTGTATATATATTGTTCTATCAACACCGGAGCTTACTTTGTAGGTTTGAGTGAACCAAATAGAGTTGAAAAAAAAAATTTGGATGAGTCAATCGAAAAGGACTTGTATCAATCTCACACCGGTGAGATCAGGGTTTAAAAAACCATCGTAAACCGCTTAAAAACTGCGGTGTTTATTTTACCGCTGCGGTTCAGTTAAGTAAACTGATCAGTTTTCGCTCGAAAACCGTTACTAGCATTGTAAGTAAAAACGATAAACTGTTTAATTTTAATGGCTAATCGATCAGTTTTTTACGATTTTAAAAATTAGCATTGTAGCGGTTTTTAAACCCTGGATGAGACTATGACTATCCGATCCACGAGGCTGGGAGCGTGTCCATGTGACGGGCCAGAGACGACAGAGATCTCTTCGAGTGGTTAACTAGTGGCTTCCGAATAAATCGTTGGCATCTTTGCGTCCCTTTCGGTCGGTTCGTTCGTTCGTTCAAGGTTCCACGCTTTTTCAGCCAACTTAACGAGCAAACCAATGCGCAAGCGTCGCGTTTTTCCTCATGCTTGTACACGTGGGCTGATTGAGTTAGCTCGTCGCTGAGCTCTCACCTGATATCTGACACTCGGAGCACTTAACTCGTCGCTAACTGTAATTAGTAGCACTAGCCTCCTCCGCGCCAGCCGAGGAGCGTGCCAAACTGATGGCAATGAGGGTGGCGTCGAGAAGCACGCGTCCACTGCACTGTACGAGGAACTCCTGAACGCCGGGGCCGCCACCACCACCACTGCCCGCGTCTCCGTAAAGCTACTAGAAACTGCGTACGCCTTGGCCCTTGGCTGTACCCCCGCGTCCGGGCCCGTCCCGCCGGCGAGTTGTTCACAAGATTTGGCGCCGCGGAGTCGGGGTCTGGGCGTGCGGTCTCAGCGACTCGTGCGTGCTCAGAGATCACGTGGAGCGTGGCATGCAAACTACTACTCCGGCGCTGCGGTCTGCGGTCCGAACACTGCAATGACATGGTCGCAGACGCAGAGGCCGCCAGTACGGGGTCGCGCGGCACGGGCGGGTTTATGTTGGCCGCACGGATTCTCAGGTGCTGCTGCGTCATTGGCGTCGCTCGTCGCTGGTGGCTGGTCCCAGCCTCTCTCTCTCTCTCTCTCTCTCTCTCACTCACTCACTCACTCTCGGCTCGCTGCTAGTCAGGCAGGCAGAGCAGGCTGCCCCGGGCAGAAGCCGCAGTTCGCTGTTATGTTGTGGAAATCACTGGTCACTGACTCACTGCTCGTGTGTGGGGGTCGATCGATGGATCGATTCGATCGGTCACGAGACCGGCCGGAGGTCCTGCGCCCTGCACCGCTTTGCACGAGAGACGCTTGGTCTCAGTAACATTGGGCTCGTTCAGCTGCACTAGTTTCTTTAGGCTGCGGCGGATGCTGCTGCAGCAGCTAGTAGAAAGATTATTGTGAATTGTACAGGAACTGATGGTGCAGCACAGCCGAACACACCAATTAACCCGTCGTTGATGCTGCAAGCTTTTTTCGGTTCTTGCATCTTCTACCGCACCGATCGGTGCGCGTTCGTCCCACGGCTCGGCGCATGGTTCTTAAGAAGGAAACCTAAGACGGACAACGCGCCGCGGCCCGCGGGCGAGTTTGCCGCCTTTTTCAGCTCGCGGGTGATTGCGTGAAGCGGCGGCGGAAGAGACGGGACAAGCGAAGAGACGGCGACGACATATCATCATGTCGTTCAAGCGAGCGAGCGCCACGGTGATCTCTCTGCCTGCGCGCGTTGGAAATGGCGCTGGTCCAACCAAGACATTGCTTCGGCGCTGATGTTTAGGGACGCGACGGTGCTCGAGGCCCCCAAACCGGGGCTCTCCTGTCGCCTTGCGGTCACTTGACGTGTTGAGCAGGGCCTAAAGAAAGGCCGGGAATTTAGTTGGAAAAAGTTTGGTACATCAAGACTAGGCTATATATGACAAACATATCCCTCATAAACGATGTTGACGAAGGATAAAATAAACATCTTGCTCTTAAATGTAATTGGGGGAAAAATTTTATACCGTCTCACCTAGTACAAAACTATTCTTTCAAAGTTCGGTACCCTTTTAAAATACAAACTCCACAAGCTCGTGCTTGGCTTCTGATTACCCTTTTCACGAGCTCCCCTCATTCATCAGAGCACATTTTGTGGCTTTGACTCTCCGGATCTTTCAAAGTGGCTTTCAAGTTCCTCACAAGATGTCGTTTGACAACCACACGTCCACTATAATTTCAGTGCGTCCGGCGACTGGTAACCCATTGTAAAAGGATAAAATGAGCTGTCAATGAAACTTAAAATTAGTACTCGTACTTTAGAATGTAGAACTGTAATCATGCGAGAGAATAACAAACTGGAAAAGGTTTTCCGAAGAAACTGAGCAAAGTAGGATGGTCACTCTTAGCCACTGACCAATAATCTCAATCGTGGGGATCGAATCACAAATATACTTCTATTTTTTAAATAATAAATTTTAAATATACTATTTTAATTAGAGATGTAAAAAAAACATACACGAAAAAACACAGCAATTGTCACACAGATTTTCTAATAACAAACTGAAAACGAGAAACGTGTCGACGGGTGAAGGTTTTCCGAAGAAACAGAGCAAAGTAGGATGGTCACTCTTAGCCACTGAGCAATAATCTCAATCGTGTGGATCGAATCCACCGCGCTAACCAATAGCTGTGGAAGTAATAAAAAACCAGAGAGATAAAAAATTAATCGCGCCAGGTAGGGGTCGAACCTACGGCCTTCTGCTTAGGAAACAGACGCCTTCACATAAGTAAAAATCTACAATGCATCACTTCATAACCAAGGCGCCTGCATCCAGAGCTGCGAATAACAAACCATATAAAGCAATCGCATCAGCACACTCCAATTTTGCCCCCCTGGCGGCGTCCCCTAGCCGTCGTTGTCTTCTTCTTCCGTTTTTTGCACGGACGATACAGGCATACAGCGGTGTCGGAGCGTGCCCGGTTGGCAACATCTCCGGTCCTCAATAATTCGGGGAACCTAGTGCTGCCTAAGATTAGAAGGGCCTTATCTCTTTGGGTCGCGCTTGACCGATTGATCGATCAGGTCGATCTGTCTTGACCTTTGGTGGCCTTGTTCAGAGAAACAAACTCCTGTTCCTACTGTGTTGGTGCGGAGCATTAGGGTCTACGCAGGCACTGTTTTGGTTGGTGACCCAGTCAGTCACCAACGGACTATACCGGAGAACTGAGAAGCAAGGCACAGTGAAAGGCGATACGGTGAGTTTCTACAGCCTGAAATTGAAAGCGTGTGACGGTGTGAGCTGTATCGCGACAGCAAGAGCTGCCAATGGATATACTAGTAGCGGAGGCAACGACAATGTTGAAGCCTCGAAGGTAAACGATCACGGAGCTGCTTAAGGGGCCGTTCGGTTGTGATTGTTCCAGGTGGAATGGAAGAGGAATGGCAAGGATTAAATTTTGATGTAGCTTGTGAGAGAACGAATCCTCCACAACCCATGTCAATCCACACTCACAGCTGGAATAACCGAAAGGCCCCTTAGGAACTCTTTGCTACGGAACACCTGCCGGCACATGGGCACAGTATAGTGTGGCAATGACTGGTACAACGGGTGATTATATGAAATTATACAAGTTTTAGCACCTTATTCTGTTTTGGCAATTTTTTTTTTGTCACTGCCCGATTGCCGGAAATGCAAGTGGGGTGAGGAAATGGCATCGAACTGAACTTGGGCTTGGTCCATGGTTAGCCCTGGTAAGAAAATGGACCTCGTTGGATGGTCTGCTGAAGTTACGTGGGCTGAATTTGATGGGCCAATAACACTCTGGGTCTCCTTTATCATCAACTTACTGCAAGTCATCAAGATCATGACTGAAATTGATCTAAAGGCCTTTTTTCCCTTTCTGAAAATGTAACTATAACCATACGGATTGGGGTCCCCTGAATTGAAGAGTTAAATTCAGAAGAGCTACAGTACCCTAAATTTACCGTCTTCCACAGGCCTCCAATCAAAAACCAACAAACGAGATTGAATGCTATAGTAAAATGAACAGTGGTCTATAAACAGTATTTTTGGCATAATAAAAATAAAAATAATTCGATGAACAGTAATAATTCAAAGGTACTGTGTCATCTCACTCCGAATACTGTACCTGGTGCTGCAGTACCTGAATTGAAACCGGCAACTCAGGGAATCCGCTTCCCATTCGTTCGGATGACAGTTTCTGACACAGTGGCGGGTAAAGTCTGAACAATCAGTACTATAAGATGGATTCATATCCTTCAAGTTCACCTAGGACAGTATGCTTGTCCAAGGAGCAAAAGATCTGAAACTAATTGCAGATCAATTTGGGTGAAATGGTATTAACAGCCGCACAGGATGCATATCTGTCAAAATTGTACACCACCCAATGACATAACACTGCTAGCATGCCATGATAATTTTACTAGGAACATTACTCGAACACTTGAACGGCATTGCAAGAGTTATCGGGAGAACAAAGCAAACCTGATTGGTACCCAAAGAGGAAGAGGAACAAGACGAGGACGAACTAGACAGCCGTCGTTCGTTCTTTCCTCGGTCGGTCAGTTCTCGGGCTCGAACTCCGGGTCGCCGTCGGGGTGCATCTCCCTCCACTGGTCCTCGGGCCAGTACTCCTTGATGTGCCCGTACTTCTTGCGGAACTTCTCGATCTGGCTGTCCATGACCACCAGCGCCGAGGTGTCGCCGACGTAGTAGGGGTGGTTCCCGGACCACACGTCCACCGTGTACTCCGGCTTGGTGCCCCCCGTCACCAGCACCAGCTCACCGTTGCAGTACACCTTCGCGTCCTCGTAGATCTGCGGGTGAGTACCCTTCTTCCGCATCGAGCAGCGCATCCCCTGCCAAGCCAGCCAGCCAGCAATTGCAAATTCGTTTCTCGCAGTACTCCGTAGTAAGGAATGAGTGGCGGAGCCGGCGACTGATTCGTGCGTGCGTCCGCGCGCGTACCTGGGAAGGGACGACGGAGCGGAGGGTGCGGGCGGTGGTCTGCGCGGCGGCTGGCACCGGGAGGAAGGAGGTGGAGAGCGACAGCGTCATGGCGGATGGCCTTTGTCGTCCCTCGCGCGCAGAGGCGACAGTTTCTCTCCCGTTTGCTCTGATCTTATCCTCCGATGATGATGCTCGTGTATTTACGATCTCTTGACTTGAGGCAGGCCGGTTGGGCTGCGTTTCATTTCCTTTTGTGGTTGGTGTTGGGCTGCAGTACATGTGGGCAATGCCGTGGAATGCGAATTTTTTTTTCATGTAAAATTGTACTGATTTTGTGAAATTTTTTAAGAAGGCTTTAATCATTTTGTGATCAGCAGTCTTTCTAACTACATTTCCTGGTCGTGACTCAGGGGCTTCACAGGCCGAATTCTCTTATTTGGGCTACAATGGGCCCATGTAGGACGCGACGATTCCCCCGACTCCTGCGGCTACTACCTCCTCGCCGGCGGCTACACCCGACTTGTCGCCGCGATGACTCTCTCCGCCGTCGTTCCTCCTCCATTACCCACGACTTTCTCAGCAGCACCGCCTCCGCCGCTTCCGAGGTCCGGTTGTCGTAGGCGATTCTCCTACTGCCGCATTTCCGGATGCATCGCTTTGGAAATGATTCATCGGCACTGCACTCGCTGCGGTGCCACCACCGTCGTCCGTTGAGCAAAGTATTCATCTCCTCCCCTTCATTCCTTTATCGTGCCGTATACTGCTGTTTTTTTACGGTTACTGTTTACGGCAATGTTGTTTATGAGCTGGTAAAAAAAAAAAGAAGCGTAGATGTTCGTGAATGGCGCATCGAATTAGCTATCTAGCATATGCTTCCTTATTCCTATTGCCTTCATAGTGCATCAATTGGTATCCAAACTTTTATCATGGACCATTTTGAGTTCAGAACAAACTTTTATCCCACATTGACGGCATCGAACAAGCCTTGTGGACCATGGATTCAATGTCTGTTGTCACCTTCCTAGTGGCTAATACTGTTTGCGTTGCATTCTTTTTTTCTGTGTGATCCATCTTCTGGTTCCTGAAACCTGCTCAACATAATTTGAAGATGGAAGCCGTACAGGCACACAAATTCAAAACAGTGGAGAAAGTAAAAGATATATGGATGCCTGTAGGAAGCCTGCATTGCTACTATCTATTTTGGGTCAAGTGAAATTATCTCAAAGGTGTTATTGCTTAATAAAATCTGATAATTCGAAATTTCAACCTGCATAACCTATTTTTATTCTTAGAAATAAAATGTGTCCCTTTGGGGAGCTTTGAAAAGGCAAACTTTAATCATAATATATTCACATGAAAACTTACCCTACTTTTTACAATTGTTTTTTCATTCTGTTAATATCCCCAAGTTTTGGAAATCATACTTTTATTTTAATTTAAATAGAATGTTGGATGACTGATGACATATTTCTATGCACTAATTGTAAGAATTCCTTGGCACTATCAGGTGTGAATGCAT
Source organism: Zoysia matrella (assembly GCA_001602295.1). Taxonomy (NCBI): domain Eukaryota; kingdom Viridiplantae; phylum Streptophyta; class Magnoliopsida; order Poales; family Poaceae; genus Zoysia; species Zoysia matrella. Next base: position 104,061 of record BCLG01000197.1, read on the forward strand.
TGTATTGAGTTCATGCTTCAGTTCCCCCTTGAAAAGAGGATACAAAATTCCTTCTCTATGTTCTATATTTTATAGTGAAAACCATGTGACATAATGGTAGAGTGAAGACTTTTGAGAACTGGGGATTTAGGTCATGGGTGTCAGTCTCACCGTCCACTGCATCCATGAGGCCACTGTCATTTATCTGAAACCCATGTCAAGCTGCAAGTGTATCTTGTGTGAATGTTTCCTCCGAACAGCTCACCAGCATTAGTTCCACTGCAGGAAATCTCTTTCTGAAGTACTTCATGCGTACCACAGGAATTGTTGATCTACTCCCAGTTGTTCCCAGCTCAAACAACATAAATTTGTCGTTGCACATAACTTACTTTGTTTTATATTTTCTGAGGCTGGAAGTTGTTAAATTTGTTGTTGCACGGGAATTGCTGATCTACATACTGTTGCTGCCAGCTCAAACACCTTAAACTTGTCGTTGCACATAACTTACTATGTTTTATATTTCCTGTGGCTGAAAGGTGTCTAGAAACAATGAACGGATTACGGAAAGGTGCAAACCATCACAGAGCATTTTGGACCTATCATCTGTAAATGTTCGCAGAGGGGAAAGCCACACGCCTAAGTTATTTAGCTCAGAAACAGCTTCAACATAAATACCAATGGGCGGGAGAAAAACAGGGGAAATACTGATGATGTGCCAAACTGAATTTAGATGAGACACCTGCTAAAAATGTGAACTTTGTTCCATTTTTCTGATATGGATTGCTAACGCCAAAACATCCAGCCTGTTTTGTTGCTGGACATGGACGTGGATCCAACGTCACCGGTTTTGTTGCTGGACATGGACGCGAGGTTAAAGACATCCAGCCTTTTTCATGGTTGTTGATGCTTTCACACAATTCATCTTGAGCCTGCCTTCTTTGCCCACTATATAAGCACACCACCATCATCTCTGTTAGACACAACACAGCGATTGAAGCCATAAGAACACTTGGGGAGGCAAGCACAGCTTCAATCTGTCAGCCACCTTCGTCTTTGTGTTCTATCGTGAGTATATGGTCCCTTCCATATCTGTGAATTTCCATGACTTTGTTGGTACTAAAAGGCTTTGTTTTTACTGTTGTTGCTGATTCATATCTGGTAACTTTCAATGGAAAGATGTTAGTGCTATCAACCTTTACACTGCAAATGAACCTGGGTCTTGAATGGTTGCTTTATGTTAATTTTAGTTGCTCAATCTAACCAATAATAGAGCATTAGATACTTGTTGCATTAATGGTATGATTTTGATTCAATATTTTTTGTTAATGCATGCAATTTTTGCCAGTTCAGGCCTTTTGTGTCCTTGTTTACTTTGTTTGAGGAATATTCTTCATCAATCTAGTTTTTTAGCAGTAAAACTTGGTTTGATCATAAGATTGTAGCTCATGTGATGTGTATATGAAATAACTTTTTTTGCTTAATTTGTATTATGTTCTTTAATGATCAAGCCCCTTTTCCACCTAATTGTTATTGATGTTGGAAGCCTCACTGCTTGATGTCAATTTGAATTATTTGGTGTGTTTTGGATTGTTTTGAGGGTAGTGATGCTAGAAGGATGGATTCACTATGAATTTTCTCTTGATATAAAATAATTATTTATTCATTTATCTGAGTTGCAGTTGCTCGAGTAGTTGAAGTAGGATATGCAGTTCACAAGAGCATTGAATGCAAACACTCGTCCTCACCCGACGAGAAGATCTAGTGAAAGCAGCGGGAATGAGAGAATGATGGAAAGATTGGATATCGGGGTATAAGTGCAACTCTTTGGCCTTATGATCCATGTATCATATTGCAAAATTTTACGAATTGTTTTTCAATTGTATCTAAAAATGCACTTTTAATCTATTTTTCTGAGATTTATTTTAGATATCTAACTGTGATTCCAAAAATTGCAGCATTTTCAAACACATTCCTCCCGTAAAAGTTACGCTGATGCAAACCGTGTATCTGCTGTTATTTTGGGTGGTGGTACTGGTGCCCAACTCTTTCCTCTGACAAGCACGAGGGCTACACCAGCTGTAAGACCAGAAATTGCATATCCAAAGTCAATTACTCTGTTTATATTTTGTATACTGTAAATTTCTAATTCTACGTTCAGGATTCTTCTCATTTTTAAGATATATCATCCAATTATCAAAATAATGTATATGAGAAAATTAAAATATTCCTTAAGAGTGGATTAATTTTTTGAGAGGCTCAATCAGAATGTCTCCAAAGCTTATGTTGTTGGATCTTTATGATGCCGAAGCCTTTGACCTCAATTCTTGTGTAGAATGGTCTAACATTTTATTCTTATTGCATTGCATAGGTTCCTGTTGGAGGAGGGTACAGGCTTATTGATATCCCTATGAGCAACTGCTTCAATAGTGGTATAAATAAGATATTTGTGATGACTCAATTCAACTCCACTTCGCTTAATCGCCATATTCATCGTACATACCTTGGCGGGGGGGTCAACTTCAATGATGGATCTGTACAGGTAATTTACCTCATTTTGTTATATGCGTAAGTGGGAGTAACTTGAGAATAACCAAGCGATATTAGGATTCTACTCTAGATCCAAAGCCAGTAAACTTATATACTATTATGTAGGCTGTCTACCTTTCATATCTTAACTTTGCCTTGATGCTCCATAGAATGAAATGTATCATGATTTATGGGATAGTAAATTTATAGCTAATTTTTGTTGACATGCAGGTGTTAGCAGCTACACAAATGTCTGAAGAGCCTGATGGATGGTTTCTGGGTACAGCAGACGCCATCAGAAAATTTATCTGGATACTTGAGGTAGTTAATTTTTTCTAGTGGATAGTTATTTTGCTTCATTCTTTTCCAGAATCACAAGATTCTTGTGTACTTGCTCAGGATTATTACATTCAAAAAGATATTAAGCACATTGTAATCTTGTGTGGTGATCAGCTTTATCGAATGAATTACATGGAACTTGTGCAGGTACAACATTTGCTTCTTTTGTTTCATCCATGTCCTCATTTCATACAACCAACAGTTTTTTGCCTGTATTACTTTCAGAAACATGTTGATGATAATGCTGACATTACTATATCATGTGCTCCTGTTGATAAAAGGTAAACCAACTGTTGATTATACTAGTTTTATGAATATGTGTTTTATTCTGACACAAGATGCACATATCCTAATTCACTTCCCTTCTTTTGGAAGCCGAGCTTCTAACTACGGTTTGGTGAGGTTTGATGATACCGGTCGTGTAATTCAATTCTTGGAGAAACCAAGGGGCGATGATCTGGAATCTATGGTTAGCAATGCTTTAAGTACACGAATTCTTTTTTTTTTTCTCCTTCATGCTCTAGTTGATAACTTCATGTTATTCTTTCATTTCGTGGTTCATCTCTTCTTGGTCTATTTTGAATGTTATCTATTTTGTTGTGTAGTCTAACACTTAAGTTGCTGATGTTACAGAGAGTTGACACCAGTTTCCTCAGCTATGCAATAGGTGACACACAGAAATTTCCATTCATTTCATCCATGGGAGTTTATGTCTTCAAAAGAGATTCACTTTTAGACATTCTCAAGTAATTACTTTCCACGATTTCATTATATCCACTTTCTTGGTCCATATTTTAATAGTGTGAATTCTTAGGTCGAAATATTCACATTTAAATGACTTTGGATGTGAAATCCTTCCAAGAGCTGTATTGGAGTATAATGTGCAGGTAACTTTAGTGAGTCATATTCCTTTTGAAATAGTTTTTGTCATGTGGAACAAGACATTTAGTATCTAACAGGAGAGCAGTGTGCGTACCAACTTTCTACTTATGTACTCTCGTCTCAATGCATCATGAACTGACATTACATAGCTTTTTATTGTGTCAGGCATGTATCTTCACGGGCTATTGGGAGGACGTTGGAACTATCAAATCATTCTTTGATGCAAACTTGGCCCTCACAGAGCAGGTGCTGTGTCATATATGTATTGTTCTTAATAAGTTACATGAAATCCTGTCTAGGGTGTACTTAACAAGTCATTCTTTGATGTATGGTTTGGAGCTTCTTGTTGAAATAGTTCACTACTACTGAACAGAAACTCAACTCACTTATTTCTGTATTCAGACTCCCAAGTTTGAACTTTATGAACCAAATACACCTTTCTTCACATCAGATCGGAACTTGCCACCAACGCAGCTAGATAAGTGCAAGGTACAATCTTGTGGAAAACAATTGATATATCAGAGCACAACAGTTGCATATCTGACTTGGGTTTTCGCCTCTGCAGATCAAAGATGCATTTATCTCAGACGGCTGCTTGCTGGGTGAATGTAGTATTGAGCATTCTGTTATTGGAATCTGTTCACGCCTGAGCTCTGGATGTGAACTCAAGGTACACTCTACTGAAGTTTCATCCAGTTTTTTGAAGCAATTATTTGATTTGTGCCACGGCAGGCATTGCAACTAGTCTGCAGTTCAAGTATCAACTCCAAGGTTTACAATGTCTGAATGAAATTTTCTTGAGTCTGGACTATAAATAGGCTCATTAAAAATATTAATTTTGTTTTGATGAAACTTGAGACCCCTTCCTCTTTTATCAGTGGCGGTGCTACCATATTTAGTCTTAAAACATACAGTATGTCAGAACACCTTAGTTCTGGTTATTACAATACATCACACCCGACACTGGATTCCCAGGGCATGAACGCGACAAGAATTTTCTGATCCTTAATCGATATTTGATTTGTGTCTATTGTCTACTTGAAAGCTAGTAACAGCTCCTTTCTTATTTGCCATTTTACAGGATACTTTGATGATGGGGGCAGATCTCTATGAAACCAAAGAAGAAACTTTCAAATTACTGTTATCAGGGAAGGTCCCAATTGGTATAGGAGAGAACACAAAGATAAGGTGAGGATATGAACCAGGATTGCGCGCACACTATTTCCTATATGATCGTTCGACCCACACCAAAGATCTTCATCTCTGATGCTATGCAGGAACTGTATCATTGACATGAATGCTAGAATTGGGAGGAATGTAGTCATTGAAAACAGCAAGGTGAGTGAATAATCTAAACTGACTGGACATCGTATTCGTTTGTTCCACGCTTTGTTAGTGGTCACCATGAGTTGTACTTTCTTGTGACAGGGTATCCAAGAGGCTGATCACCCTGAAGAGGGATATTACATAAGGTCTGGAATCGTGGTGATCTTGAAGAATGCAATCATCAAGGACGGGACTGTCATATAGATGGCATGCGCCTTCAAATCAAGAACTGCAACAATCTCGGTGGGCCTAGCGTGGCTTGGCTGCACCTGGAGCTTGGTATCGTTGTATGAGAAATAAGCTGCCTAGAAAGCTGCAGCAACCTTGTTATTTCCGTTATCCTGTTTGTAAACCTTGTTTATTATCTACCATCCTATGATCCTAAATAAATTATGCATGGTTACTCTTGGCAACCGGTTGGAATCTGAATCATTTTCCATCTGATGAAGACCGCATGGACCTTTCAGTGCCATTTAATTAAGGACATTGGGTTAGCATGAAATAGCCATTTGCTCTGCTTCTACTACCCAAGTCGTTGGGTTAACCATAACGTCCCCTCCTTTGACGGACGCAGTTTCAGGGCTCCCATTACCATACTCCCGTGGATACACTCAATACGTGGTTAATCTTTTGTCTGGGCTCAAGCAAAATCGAACGCCTGTTCAGCTGTAATGCCGCTCCAAAACTGAAATCAATATCCTTGGCAAGATGAACTTGGTCTCCAATACACAGCGCCCACCGTAATCTGTGTGAGAACGATTTGGACCAGATCTTAGATCAGTACTTTGGTGTGGGATAAGCGTAGAAATTTTTTTACCTTCATTTTGAAATTTATTTCCACAGGGAATTGAAGAAGGACCTAAAATATGCTACTGTGACACTCAACCACTAGGGCCCTTCAGCTGAAACAGTGGCGATCAAGTAGGAGGAAGCGCTGAGCTCGATTGGCCACAGCCATTCAGCCGCATTTGCCTTTCACTACATGATGAGGCGCTAGTCCGTGACAATCATCTGTTCCTTGTTTGTTCGTGTTGAACTTTAGTTGATACAAGTGTTGCAGTATCAGCATCAATGGTCACTCTATGTTTACCTATATGCAAGTATTTCCATTCTTGGACTGTGTTGTATTAGTATCTAGCACAGCCTCGCGGCATGCATTGTAACCTGCAACCTAATACTATTATCCGATCTTTGTGGCACGTCATCTTTACTATTGGCACGTATAGGTCATGGCTCACGATGAGTTCCTTTCAGAATGGGTCGCTCTTGGAGTGAATGTTCATGATTGAACCATTCTGAGTTCCAGGCTTCCAGATGTTGGAAGCCCAGCTTCTGCAGACCAAATTTCGATGTTACGAGTCGCACAAGCTGTAATTGACCATTGTGGAGCTTTCCTCGGCATGCCTCAGAAGTAGCAACTGCAATAATGAATGTCGAACCAGCAGAGAAGGCATGTACCATGTCGCCAAGCGTTGAAGAATAAGGCCCTTTGGAACCCATGAATCATATAGGAATTCACAACATTCAGTTTAATTTCATAGAAAAAAATAAAGATCAGAAAAATCTCTTTTTCCAAATGGGCATAACCTCAGTAATTAACTAGAGTCCCAGCTAGTCGCTATGAAGCCATATTGACCAATAGACATTTCTTTCCAAAACTACAGCTTCGCATTTGTTTCAACCTCACCGCTAATAGCTCACAGCAGCATTTTCAGCCCACAACAGCCTTTCCAGCTCACCGCTGGAGTAGCTCATCACAACCAGTAGTAGAGACTGTACAGACCGAGGGTTAGAATGAGTGCGGTTGGTAGTTGGCACTGGCATTGGTGTTGCCTTTTTCACAGGGGTTATCTTCAATAATATTTTAGGTGATGTTTTTTAATTTGTGGAGCTAGCTACAAAGGAAAATGACATTCCTGTCGCATGAGTCTGGAAAATTTCAATGGTCTCTGTTAAGGACATGGTTTTCGATGCTTAGGTGTGGTTGTAGATCTGAGTAGTGAGTGTTGGTGTGAGAACACTACTTGTCTTTTAGACTACATGCAGCTGCTTTTGATTTAGCAATACCCCTTTACAATTGAAATAACACTGGGTGCTCTGCCATTAAATTGATATGGATCAAAAATGGCCAAAAGATGTGCTCTACAACTGTGCTTTTACATTGATGAAATGATTAATATGGCTATAAATAACCTACTGAATTTCCTATTGCCTGGTGAAAAGAAACACCACACTGCTTCCCCGCTAGCGCTCTTCGGAATTGTACTTGTTCCAAGCTTCCTGCACAATCGCAGGTCATAAAAATTAACCACCATTTATTTCAACAAGCTACTGATTTAGTGTATATTTTCAGAATACGGTAATCATTATGCACAACACAAAAATTGATTCAAAATCAGAATACTGAGATGTTTTGTGATCCATAAAATCTGGAAGCTTTCTACAGGTCACAGCAAAATTGCTAGATGCAGCGATTTTGAAATGAGCTTTTGCACCACCAATAATGTGGTGTTCTTGAAATCATGTGAGCTTTTATTTGACCTACCTCATTATTCAGACGAAGTTAAGAAAAAACTCAACCTGTGGGGGTAAGACAGCCCTGAGGCATTGCATTAAGAATATGACCTTCGCACGTAGGTCGAGACTGAACTTTTGTCCCTCCATTACACAGTGGCACCGACGACCTAGGCCGGTCCTTTAACCTGTGCTCTGGAATGGGACACGCAAGGGGATTTTTTTAACTATAGGCTGAAATTCACTCCGATAGGGAATTAAAACTAGGACTTGAGGAGTGCTATTGGAGCCACTAATCAACTCAGCTAGAGGCCAATTTGCTTGTTCAGACTAAGTTAAGCATGTACTAGTAGTTTTATCCAACAAGCTTCAATTAACATAGTATCCTACACATTCTAAAATGAAACGGAGCAAACAAATATAGACCAGACTAAGACCTTGATCTAATTAAGTACATCAAGCATGTCCCAGAGTTAAAAACAGAAAAAGAGACCCCACCGGTGAATGGAACGGTGCTAGATAAGGTCCTCATCTTAACAGTACGTGACAACAGAAGCCACATGTACCACAATAAAACTCAATCAGTTGTGCAGAGAGCTAGAATTAAATGCAACGATGAACGTAAGACACACCTTAAGAAGATCAAACACCTTCTCACATATGTATTTCTGTCTGATTGTCGCACCTCGTTGTTGTACTTTGTCTGGATGGACACAAAGGGTTGCCTTCCTATAAGCTTTCTTAACACCAGCGGCTGTAATAAGATCTGTGAGGGGAACTGACTGCCAGCCACTATCTGCACCAAGTATCTGCCCAAAAAATAAAAATTACTTATTCAATTAATTTTAAGCTCAATTCATACAGAGTGATTCAAAATATACACGACTGCAAAATAATGCAATGTAGAATTTAAAGTGAACCCGAGTAAGCAGTCCACGAGGTTATTTTCTATCCAAATATATAGAATGGGACTGAAAAATCCAAAGTACTGTTGGATTGTAAAACCTAAATATGAAAATAAGAGCTTCCGTTCATAAAATTTGTTCAAAGTGTTGACTGATTCGTATGCATGGGCGAATTAGAGTCATTTGTTCCAATCCGAAGCATAGACAAAGACACGGGTAATATTTTGAAAAAGGAGATATTGTATACAACATGAACTTGGTGTGGCCTCCATTAGTTCAAATGCATATGGTGCTGGGATGTTTACTACTTGTAACTTCATGAAATGGACTTCTAAGTATATGGACAATCTAAATTCTAAATATGGAGAAGAGAAGCTTCTTTTCAAGAACCAATGGAAGATAAGACGTCCTTTAGTATTCAGTAACCAAGAAACTTTAAACAAATATGCTATAAATCAAAACCGTACATATTGCAATGTGGAGAGCAATGCTCGCAGATTTCCTTCTTTTCCATTAGACCATCTCTTGACTTCAGGGTCAAGGAATTCAGCCAATCTCTGTATCCAAAATAAGTATTTTGATGTTGAACAAGTGTTAATTATAGACAAGAATACCAACTTTTCTCTTTACTAGATAAGTATCTTACATGTCTCTCTGCCTGCTCCCGCTGAGCCAGCATGTCCCGCATGTTCTTTTCAGCAAGGGCTTTTGCCTGAAAACCAGTATTGATGAAAATTAGGCCCATCTATATGAAAAAGAAGACAACAGAACATTTGATTATACCGCTCGCTCCGCTGTGCGTTGTTCTCTCTCCGATTTTGCTTTATGTCTTAGAGCAGACTCAACCTCAAATACTGTAAATAAATACAACAAAACCTTTAGTCCCAAGAAAGATGGGTAGAGTACCTTTTTTTTTTTGAAAACAAGAAAAATAAGTAGCCTAACTACAGTAAAGAACTACAAAATGCAAACAGGACAGAGCGAAGGTGAGCAAAAAAACCAAAACCTGAAGACCGTAAAGAAATATTACAGACAATTACTTAACTATTCTATGGTAGTAGGAAATAGCAATACCTTCATTACGAGAGTCCATGCTTCTTCCCCTGTTATTAGAAGCTGTATTCTGAAATTGTGCCTCCTGTAGATTATCGAGTGAATGGAATGCAGATCAGAAACTGTTTTAAGGTATTAGATTTCAAGAACAAAATCTGGGGCGCTACTGTGCACCAACCCAGTATGCATAATAAGTTAATAACATCAGGTACCTGATTTGTAGTCTTAGAACTATCCTTGAAAGAGGACCTGAACTTTTCCATTCGATCCTTTGCATCTGCAGCAGCCTTTGCTTTTTCAAAAGCCCTCTCACGAGCTTCAGCAGTTGCTCTCTCAACTGCTGCACGTTCTGCTTTCAATCTAGCTTCTCTGGAAGCCTTCTCAGCAGCTGCTTCAGTGGTTACCTTCTCTTCTTTCTCACGAGCTTCTGCAGATGCTCGTTGTCGTGCTAAAGTAATCTTTTCCAATGCAATTCTTTCAGCCTTCGCACGAGCCTCAGCAAATGCCCTGTCATGTGCTTCTCTCGTAGCTCTCTGAACAGCACGTCTATCTTTCGCTCGCTCTAATTCCCGTTCCTTCTCTTCCTCCAGTTCTCTGTTTTGTCTCTCTTTATCTTCTTTTTCCTTTGATATTTTCCGTTCTTTCTCTTCGTCGAGTCTTACATGGGCCTCATCATCATCAATTTGCCCTTCAGTATCTATAATAATATCCCTCTCTTTAGTCCTCTGAACATCAAGGTTATCATCTCTTGATTTGTGAACACTCTCTGATGCATTATCTTCTGAAAACTTAGGTACCGTATCACCGTTCAAGTGTAAAAATTGCTGATGCTTCAACACCAGATTTGATATACTGTCTTCATTATCTTTTTCTTTCATTTTTCCTCCAGTCTTCTGAACTTCTACTGGTATACTTTTCTCTGTTTGGATTTCTTTGTCTGCTTCTCTTAAATCCTCTTCAAGAAGAGTTTTAACAGGAATGCTTTTGTCAGACTTCTCGGCAGAAGAATAACCAGCATTCTGGAACAAGTGTTGCATGCGGGTGCAAGCTTCTGAAAATGAAATATGCAGACTGTTTGACCATGCATTCATTTTTGCAGCATAATCATTGCCATCATCACTGATAACTTCACTAACAGAATGAAACATCCCACCATCTCTGTCATTCCTTGCATTAGCTTCTGCACTGTCATGAATTTTGTTCTCCATGGATTTCTTACCTTCCTTGCTGGAATGATTTAATACTTCTTCCACCAGTGTCATCTCAGAACTCTCTAGCATCGGTCCTTTTGCCTCTTTTACCTCACCATCAGGTACAGCATCCTCAACTGTGTCTATTCTGTTCTCCAAACCTCGAGATTCCAAGGACCCTTGTAGTTCTTGGAATTGATAAGGATCTTTGTTTTCACCGTTTCCTTCTTCATTTTGACTAGCTTTCTTTTCAGGTGATCCAGCATCCTGATACACATCTCCATCTTGAAAATCTTCATCTACATTCTCCACAATCCCAGTGTCCTTGCTTTCTTCATGGCTGGGTGCTCCCGATTCACTTTCTCTTTCATTTTCATCATGTATGTTTGCTTCATAAACAAAATCAAATAGCTTTTCTTTCTCAAAAGCTTCATTAGCTTCTGTGTAATCTTCTACGTCGGGCATTTTCACCTGAGTTTCCTTGATTTCATCAATATTAAGAATATTAGGATGTTCACATAAAATTTGATCTGTTGCTGAACTGCACAATATTTCATCCATGTCGCCATCTTGCTTTGATTTTCCTACCAGAGGAGTTTCCTCAGCACTAGCATCAGAAAGATTTTTGCTGTCATGCCAGCCTCCAGATAGAGAATCCTCTGAAAAGGAACTGGATGTTTCTGGGTCTGGCTGCACCTTTGCAGTTGCATTATTCATACAAAAAATCTCAACTTTCCCACCACCACTATCATCATGACCTTCTAGAGAACTCTCAAGCCCCTGATGTTGTTTAAAGTGGGCATTAGTTGGCTCTTCATATATCATCCTTTCCTCAAAAGGAACTTGTGATCTAGGAGCTTCTTGTTCAACACCCACAGATGATGTACCATCTTTTAGCAAATTTAAAGTTCCCCTTTTCAGACCAGTTGTGTCCCACAATTTCCTAACCCTTTTCAACTCACCTGCAAAACCCATTGCTTTTTCTTTCTCAGACATTTCCTGATCTGTATGCACCTTTGCAGGTGTATTATTCATATAAGAAATCTCAAGTCTCCCATCATCATCATTATCATCAACATCAACAACAACATGACCCTCCAGATCCATCCCCTGTTTAAAATGGGTATTGATCGGCTCTCGATCTGTCACCTTTTCTTCAACAAAAGGAACCTCTGGAGGTATAGAAGCTTGATGTTCAACATCTACAGAAGATGTACCATCTTTTACCGAACTTACAGTTTCCTTTTTCATACCAGGTGTGTCCCACAGTTTCCTAACCCTTTTCAGCTCACCAGCAAACTCCCCTGCTTTTTCTTTCTCAGTCTGGTCGAGATTAGTAGTGGTGGAAGTATTTTTCACGCCATTATTTCCTTCAGATGGTGCTCCAAAAGTTTTACATTGCGGGTCATGGCCAATCAGTTCATAAAATTCAGCATCTGATGTCCACTTGCCTAATTCTTCTAGTTTACTTTCATTTTGTGACACCTCCTGAGGTTTCCCAAGTGGTAGAATCACATGTTTGTCAGTATCACGGTGAACATAATTAATTGCAGTCACGTCCCCATTGTTATCAGGCAAAGGCAGATCCTTGTTTTGAATTTCCTCTTTTTCTAATCTTCGCATGCTCAGTTTTTCTTCAAGTAGATGCACCTCTTCAGGAATCTTACTTTCCTTAAATTCTGTTGATTTTCTGCTTCTATAATGAGCTGGCCTCTTCCGAAGTTTAAAACTGTCACCTTTCCCTTCCATTAGTTCTTTAGCAGCTTTTAATCTGGCTTCAGCAAATTCCATCGCTTCCTTCATAGCAGCTGCTGCAGCAGCTGAGTTAGGATTGACATTAGAATCTCCATTGTCTTTGCTTTCCTTTTTATTAAGCAATTTAGATGGTGGCATTGGTGGTGGATATACTTTGATGGGTGCCGCTGGAAGGCTGATGTTGGATACCCTTAAGAATGGATAATCAGGGGAAAGTGACTCCTCACTTGATACTGAATGAGTGCTAGATATCTTGTCATAGTTTTTGTCTTCACAAATATCTTCAGAGATGGGAAGGCAGGTTGGCTTTGTTGCTGTTGTTGGAAGGCAGGTCGGGATATGCTGCAGTTGATCAATAACAGAAGCACTATCAGCATTATTCATGCTGGAATTTGCAGCACTCGGTTGACTCACCTTTTCTTTTATACCATTAGCAACTGAATCAACACTGTCTATTACTGGGACATGATCCGTTTCTAATTCTAAGTCATTTGAAAAATTGCAGGAGTCAACCACATAGCTAATAGAAGGTTCCATTATGCAAGTGGTGATATCAACAAAATCATCTGGTCTTCCCCGGGTGCTCTTGTTATATGACATGCTGAACCTTTGTTCATCGTTTGGTGGAGAGGAGACTGGATAAAACTGCTCCGCACCAAAGTGTGTGTCATAACCAGAATCTGGAAAGTGTTTACTGAGAATAGATGGTTCTGCATCCAGTTGCTCAGACTCTTTTCTGATTGATGATCTGTAGATATGTAAGTGGTCAGACAAAGGATAGAAACAATAAAGTGTGACACGTGCTTCGCTTTTGAAAACAAAAATGGAGGTTTGAAATTTTTTTTTGTCAACCCTTCCTCTTCGTCAAAAAATGGGTTTTTCTCTGCCAACATTTATGAAAATTCCAACAATATTCACTCAGTTGAAACCCTTATGGAGGTTTGCATGAAACACGTCTCCTCAATTTGTCCCCATTTTCCAGCAGCAACACGTGTGAAACCAAGTAGTAATATATGAAAGTATGTGATGCTATGATACTAAGAAAGTCATCAAAATCACTTAAAAAGCAGCATTTCAACAAGAAGAAACTTAGGTGGCATTAGGAGTTTCACTGTAAAATCTCAAAATTTCCTCCAGTTCGCACACACTCTAAAGTGAAGGAGAAAGGATAACACTTGAACCAAAGGAACCACTTTATGCAGAAGAAATTCACAAAACAACTCTAATCACATGTTGACAGCCTCTCCAATGGCAAAGCCCCACAACATGGATCGGGGCTTAAACAAACTAGTGAAAGTTGACGATATATGCACTTCACCTAATGCAATCACCTTTACAGGTTAGAAAATGCGCAATACATGTAGCAGTAGCTACAAAATGAAACGGCACAATCGCGCTCATAAAAAAATTAAGGAATGTAAAAAGAAAGGAGAAAGGAAAAAAAATCTGGTTATGCAAACGTAGCAGCATGTCGTCCCCCAAAATGGTCCTAGTCCCCTTTGTTTTTTCTACAAACAGCAGCAAAACGAGGTTCATTGAAATGTAGCGGAAGGCCACCATGCTTAGCTAAACAGTGAGTCTGGAGCGCTAGCGCGGCAATGAGGGGGGAGGGTAGAAAACGACATCCTACAACGGGGCAGGACAGCGTGAATTACCTGGAGCTCGCGCTGGACGAACCGATCTCCTCCAGCATCTCCTCCGGCGCCGCGAGCGCGTCCTCGTACGGCGCCGCGAAGTCCCCGAAGTCGAACCGCGCGAAGATCTCGCCGTACTCCCCGTCGCCGGAGGCGGGCGCCCCGGCTGCGGCGGGCGGCGGCAGGTCGAGGTAGGGGATGGAGCAGGACGCCGCGACGCCGCC
>BCLG01000197.1:118407-144038 GCA_001602295.1 Zoysia matrella
CTCCCGGTGCCGCCGCGGCGGCGGCGCCGCGGCCAGCTCTTCCATCCTCCGCCTCGCCGGCTAGGACAGGTGGAGGGGAGAGGGGCAGCGAAGCTGAGGAGGTGGAGGGCGCCGACAGCAGGAAGGAAGCACACCGGCTCTGCTCTGCTCTGGTCGGGGGAGATTCAAATAGTTTTGGTTCGTTTGAGTCGGGGGTTTGGGGAATGAGAATGACGGGCGTGACGATGAAATTAGTGGCAGGTGGTGGAGCCGGGGCCGGCACATTTTTTTTGCTCCGGTCCTCTGGCGGCGGGGCCGGGTGCCCCGTCAACACCACTGTTGTCGCTTAGCAGCACGTACTCTCCCAGTTTTATCATCACTTTTGATTATTTTCTTATTTTTTTAAAAAAAATACTTAAATACGTAAATTTAGTATTTTCGTTTTAAATATAAAAATGATAAATTAAATTATAACAAAATCTGACGATTAAACTTGTGTGTGACTGATTTCAATAGTGAGAAGCATGGGCAGAACAAGACTAATGTAGATATATTCTACAAAAAAATATAAAAATATTTAATTTTGTAAATAAACATAGGATTTAAAGATTTTTATCATAAAGAAAGAGTTGAACATTGAGGTGACAGGATGCGTTTGGTAGTTACAGCTGCTGTTACTGTAGCACAAGAACGGCATACACAACTGCCGCACACACCAACAAGATTCGTAAAGAAAATTTCAGAGCGGACGGATCTAAGGGGGAACCAGCCGAACCACTAACCATAGGGACTTCCCAGCAAAAACACGGGACGTCGCGCCGTCCGCGTGTGAGCCGCTCGCGCGTGGGAATCGAACGGCGCCCCGCACATGCGTCCGGGCAGGAAAAAAATCCGATCATCCAACAAGGTTCTGGTTCGCAACGTCAGTCACATTGGAGTACAGCCCGTAAAATTTGGACTTTGGAATGCTTCGCGGCTCCTGCAGTTTTTACCATTGCCACACAAGACAAACACAGTACCAGGATGTATTACCACGTAGCACGTGCATGCCGTCAACGTGGACCACTCCGCCGTAACAGCCATGGCGCTTGCAACACTTGTCCGCAGTTTTGAACGTTTACGCTGTCACGGAGGGTTCTTTCGAGCATGTTCGATTCAGGGCCCGTTCGGGGCTGCCGCCCGCAGCTGCCCTGATTTTTTATTGCAGCATCAGTAAGTTACAGTAAATCGCGCAACAACTTGTTGTACTACATCAAATACACCCTCAATTCATTTGAGCTGCACTCGTAGCTACCAAAATAATATTTACTCTATAGTAAAAATAATCACAGCTGCAGATAAAAGTAGCTCAAATGAACCTTCCCTTTTTGTTCCTTCTGGCCTCCAAGTTTCGAGCCCAATTCGATCACCATGCATCTCACTCCGGCAGGCGGCAAAATGGGAAAGCACAGCTGCAGGAAGGTATATTGTGCGTCACCCGCTAATGATTTTGCATGTGGTCGCGGGTGCCGGTCCATGCATTGGCAAATGATTTTCCCTTTTTCTGTAATCGGCATGGCGGCGTTGATTTTGCCTCTAGGTTATTTAGCACTGGGCATAATGATTGTATCCTTCTAGCAGCTGATGAGGATCATGCGTACTGTTCTTTAATTGATATCGTCTTTAACTTTTAAATTTAATTTTTAACATTTATTTTATTTAAAAAATTTCGATAAATTTTATATATTTTAATATAATTTGATTTATCATTAGAGTTATTTGAATCACAACTTAAAATTTTACATATTCGAATAAATTTTTTAATAAAATGAATAGTTAAAATTGAATTTAAAAATCAACGACGACGTCAATTAAAGAATAAAGAGAGTATGTCATTATTTCACTCTTTGTTAAAGGACTATTTGGTAGAGCTTCGAGATTCTGATTATTTGATTCACCTCTTATTTTGATGGTTGAAAGTGATTTTTTTTAATTGTTTAGGATAAATTTTTAGAATTAAAATAAAAAATCACTTCGAAAAGCTATTTTTTTTAACTCTCAATCTTTTAGTTTATTTTAAAAAATTACTTTATACAATCAGACCAAATTCACTTCTCTTGGCAAAGCTCTCTGATTTTGCCCGAAAATCAAGAGCTCTGAGAGGCCCTAAGTTGTCAAAGGAATTTTTTTCCAGTATCTCAGCAGACTTTTTTTTTTTACGGCCGATTAATCCAGCTCCAAGCCTCAAGGATCCAGTATCTGTGAGTCAGCTACAGTTACGCGGAAAAGGAGCAGCCGAGGTGCGCCCCACTATCTATGTCGGCGCAGTGGGGCCCTCCACTCCAAATGGCGCGTACAAAGGCATCCTGCTGGCAGATCTACTGGTACAATATCGCTTCCCGGACAAAGGTCGTCTTGTCTTAACTTTTGGACAAAGGTCGGAAAGACTGAGGGCCTCTTTGTAGATTTTTCAACTCTTTATTTTTTAATTTCCTTTTGATTCTCTAACTGATTTTATATTTTATATATAAAAGTGATTCACTTTTGATTTTTTAAATAAACTTTTACAATTAGAACAAAAAATTATTTCACAGAATTAAAATTAGAAGAAGCTATTTTTTTCTCTCAGCTTTTTAGTTTATTTTAGAAAATCATTTTACAGAACCAAACAAGAATTAGTTTTTTTTAAAAATAATGTTTAGCAGAGTTTTTTGATTTTGGTTGAAAATTAAAAGCTGTAGCTATGACAAAGTGTCTCAGAGCTGGCCGACAAAGCTCCAACTGTCACACTGTTCCGCTGATGCATAGGCATGTGAACCCAACCCATCCGAGTGTTTGGGTGTGGAAGATTCATTAGTTTGGGGTATCGGTTACCAACTCCCTCCTGCAAACTTCTTGCAGCGGAGTTTTTTTAACAGCAACGGGTTCTACTAGCACACAGTTGTATTGTGTTGTAGTACTAGACGCATTACACAGATTACCGTACGCACTGCAAACTCTTCTTGCACACAGGTTCTTGAGAAAACTTCGCTGAGTCGCCTTGTTGATCGCCAAATGGCATGGCACGTTGTTGAAGGCCTTTGACGGCCATGAAGTGCCGACCGGCCCGGCCTAACAGAGCAGAAAAGGCTCATTCCGAGACACATTACGGCTGGTGAAAATGTAGCTCACCGTTGCCACTGGATCGACTTCAAAGCGAGAGACACACAAACTGAAACAACTAAACGTAATTTCCTTTATATATAATCTCTGCCGCCCACTGATCGATCGACTCCATCAAAGACAGAAACTGCAGCCCAGCTTTTGCATACAGTTATCTGCAAAGCGTAAACTTATCAGTGACACGAGATCAGGACACACTTACGAATTAATCATCATACGTATTGGTATGTGCTTTCTAGTTTCTCCCGAAGTATGAGATGAGCAGCTATAATTTCTAACGGAGCCACTCTTGCCCACCAATCCAAGCCTTGGTGATGAACGGTGCCGCTTCGGTCTGCGAGAGGCTGCGCGACCACGCGACCCTGCCGTCAGTTTTTGACCCCTCGCCGTAGCACTGGTACTGCCCGTAGAATGCCGTCCTTCAGACACAAATGACAGTGCATCGTCAGTGTTAAACGAATACCAGTGACCGTCAGTGCAAACAGCCCATCAGGGTCACACGGACGTGGAACCCGACTAATTAGCCCGTCCTGGAGTACTAGTGTCCCACCGTTGTTTTAAACCAACAATTTTATCAGGGCAAGTGAAACATATGTGGTGCATACAATAGGAAACGAGTAAGAGATAGATACATAGATATGCATTGAGAAAAGATAAATATGTATTATATTGGATAATAATAATATATATTTCTTAATTTAAAATGACACTTAAATGGAGAGAGAGTTTGTCTTCGAATGAACGGTTATTATTAACTTTTAGCACCGTAACAAAACTCATTTTTGTGTCATAAAGTTTATTCACTCCTTGCACTTGTTGATCTCCTATTCATTCTGGCAAGACCGGCAGCTGACTAAATCAACAACGCATGCAACATGAAAAATGCAGTTTTAAATTCGTACCTCTGTTTGGTGGGGTTGCTCCAGTCGTCCCAACCTTCGGGCCTCACCGTGTCGGACATGTAGCTGAGAGCGAAGACCACGCGGGAGTATGCGCCCCACGGCCGCCCAAGGATGGAGGTCCCTGCGCCAACGCCCGTGAGCTTGCACCCGACAAAAGCATACCCCGTGTTCTCCGACTCCGACGATCGCTTGTGAGCCGTGAACGCGCCTCCGACCGTCGAAACAGAGTGCAAATGGCATTTCTGCACAGAGAGACACCGAGGTCGACCTAGCAAATTAAGAAAATATTGCTACGAAATCGTCTTCAGTTCATCGCTAGAAAAAAAATCGAATTGATTCATTTAAAATTTGAACGTACGTCAAAAAGAGCCTGCCCGTTGCCGAAGATGAAGTCGGTGCCTCCTTCGACGCAGCAACCACGGTAGTAATGCCGGCCCGTTTCGTCGAGCAGCGTGTCTTGAAACGACACAAATCTGCAACCGTAGAAGGCCGCCTTGTCTCCGGCCACCCTCAGCGCGACTGCTGGTGCACTGCTGCCAAACGTGTTCTGCCAAAAGAAGAAGAAGCAATCATCAGAGATATTTAGGCGAGCATGAATGGCTACTTGAATTCTCTTATTTACTGTTAGCATGACTATTAAACCATGCCCATTTGATCAGTAATAAAAGGTAATAAAAATATACTATGAACGACACCTGAAACGTTAAGCGTTTCGCAATGAAGTCGGAGGCCAGCACGGAGACGGTGGGGTTCTCGGCGGAGACCCAGGGCTCGTTCCAGGTGATGACGGTCGAGTTGGCGCTCGTGCCGACCAAGTTTATGCGAGGCTTGTCGACCACGACCTTTTCCCTGCAAATTCCAGCGACAGGGGGAGCAGACGAGCTTACGAACGGATCCCTTACGAACGAACACGCGTGTGGAAACAAGGCGTGAGCACGAGTGCAGAGTAGTGACCGTCGACGTTCACTCGACTTGCCTGTAAACCCCGGGCCTGATGCGGATGACGACGGCGCCGGCGGATTCGCCGTTCCCGGCCGGGGCGGCGTCGACCGCGTCCTGGATCCTCCTGTGGTCACCTTTGCCGGACTGGTCCACCGTGACGACGCGCTGCCGCGGAGCCGGCGGCATCTTCGACCTGGCGGCCGCGTCGGAAGCGACGACGCAGAGGCAGGCGAGAGCCAGAAGCGCCGCTGTCGCCGCGGCCCTGCAGGTGGCCGCCGGAGGGTTGTCGACGCGATTTAACAGCGGCATGGTCCGGATGAGTGGAGCTGAAGGCATGGGGGTCGCTTTTCGCGCCACCCGGTGCGAGAGCTAGCAGGGCTGGGTTTTTTACGTACGCAAAGCTGTGTCGACCCAAGGTCAACGGCCGCGGCGTACCTGTGGATGCGCGACTGAGCTCGGGTGCACGCGCACCAGAGCTCTGGGAAGTGGCAGATGGGTGAGAATTCGACGTCGGAACGTTGAATCCTTTAACAGAAACGTTGGAATGCTTGGGCTTGGAGCAGAACGTCTGGATGAAGAAATTGCACGAGGTGGATCCAACTTGTTTTGGTTCCTGTCTGGTCTGTGACAGACAACGTAAATTCACGCTCCGCGACGGACGACGGATGCGAAAGTCCACCCGTGCTTGTGGTAGCTTTGAAACGCGCAAAGGAATTCACGGTTTACTAGGAACTTGCTTGCGGCGCAGGACAAGTGCAGAAGCAAAAAGGTAAAGCCAAAAACCGTAGAAGAATCAGCCGAGATCTAGAACTGTGGGCCTGCTTGGTATACTTGGTTGCAACTTGCAGCTCTGGAGGAGCTCTTTGTTCCGCCTTTCTGCACAGTTCATTTGTCGCCACACACTGATTTTCCTTTTTCCATTTTGTTTTTTTAAACTGTTATTCCTATCGATTCTAAAATATTGACACCATTGACTGTTATCATTAACTTTGATTATTTATTTTATTAAAAAAAGTATGATAAATATCCTATATTTTTGTTATAATTTTACTTTTATCATTATATGTATTTGAAACATCACTAATAATTTTATTCATTTAGATAAAATGAATATTTAAATACAACATTAAAAATAAACAGTGCTAATATTTTAAAATCAGGGGGAGCACATGAGCGTGTAACCTTTCCTGTTCTTGGGTCTGGATTATTCAGACCTCACTATGTAAATCTGATCTCTCGCTTTCTGCTATTTTTAGAGGTGTTCTTCCATTGCAGAAAGAATGGACTTGTCCAAGTCTTCATCGTTGTGTTAATGAAAGTGACCGCAAGTAACCCTTCCTGACCCAAAGATAGAGTTCTCCCGAAGGGGAAGAAACAACATTCTATAAACCTGAATTCGTAAGACCTGAGATTCCTTGCTTCGCTCAAAATGTCGAAGGCAGGTACCTGTTCTTGTGTGCCGACGAGGGGATACAGATGCATCATTAAGAGGAAACGTAGCTCTTTGCAGCACTCTTATATGATCCGGCAGCAGAACACATTACCCAACCGAGCTAGGAATTGGCAGAAGCACAAGAGCAGTTCTTCAGCATTTGATCCATCAAGGTACGGTCAAATTGTTTGAGTAATTTCTTGTTTATTTTCGAGCCAAACCTGGCTTCCAAGCAAATAGTACAATTATGTTAACAAAACGAGAGAAACCAAGTTCTGCCAACATGGCCTATTAAAACAATCTCTTCTTTGGACATCAATCAGTTATTATTTCACATATGAACAGGGCTTGAAATGCTGATATACAGATATCAGGTCTACATTGAGAATACTACACAATCCTGATTATGAACCTGCTACGTCTTTGCAGCAGAGAAAACATGAAAGGCATCACAAAGGCACTACGCTTCCATGGAAACCAACTACGACACACAGTTTTACAACATATGAACAAGGGAATCTTCTCATGGGCTACCCTGATTTCGCGCATACAAAGTGAATCTCCAACTGTAATCATTCCTCACATAGGGCTGGAGAACATTACGGTCAGAGAACTTCTCAAGGCGAAAGGAGAAACTGAGGCTGGAGCTGTCTACTGGTGCAATACCAGTCATTTGGTACATGAAGCTGTCAAGCACGTAAGAGTCTGTTTGAAATAGTTTAGAAGTGGAGCTCTTTTCAAAAAATTATTACCCTGTATATCTGTGCGACTAACATTAACAACCGTGTTTGAACATGTAGATGACAGCCCATAATGTTGGAGCCCTAGTGGTGCTCAAGGCAGGAGATGAGAAGCAGCTTGCAGGAATTATATCTGAGAGAGGTAACCTCAAACTCTAATAACCAACAGAATAAATATACACCAAAACTTCGATTGCCAATAGAAACCTCAGGAAATCTGTTCCACAGAAGAGCAAAGAATGCACTAACCTCACCATTGCTCAAACCAACACTATAACTCAACAATTTTGTGATACAGATCTTGCCAGGAAGGTACTATTGCCAGGGCGACCTTCAAAAGAAACAAGAGTTCGAGATATCATGACAGAAGAGGTGAACAGACACATAACTGGAGAATGTTCCTAATATAACCAAAATAATATTCCCTCTGGTTTCTAATATATGAATTTTGGACATCTTATTTTTGGTCTGAAAGTTATATACTAACTAAAACTAAATATTTGTTCTGTAGTACTCATCGTTTTCTTTGCTACATCCCAGGAAAAGTTAATTACTGTATCCAGCAATACCAGTATCCTACGTGCAATGGAGCTAATGACCGGTAAGAGATGATCCATTCCATAAAACAATTCAACTCCAATGCTTGTATTATATTACAAATTTCAAAGAACATTTGTGACCTCATTTCTTTTTATATATATATTAACAGACAAGCATATTCGACATGTTCCTGTTTTTGACGACAAGGTAGTTGGAATGATTTCCATTGGTGACATTGTCAGAGCGATTGTGGACCAGCAGCATCAAGAAGTAAAACAATTGAAAAAGTACATTACAGGAGATTACTATTAGCATAATTTTTATGTTTGATGGAGAAACATAACTTCAACTTCTAAGAAATTACATGTCATATATGGAACAAATATGTATTCCTCACTCCATCTGGCAATTGATTTGCATGTACTCCTATTATGATTAGTTTGGCACTGAGCAACCAAGAGTTGGGAAACTATAATCTCCATGATTGACTAATTCTGAGTGTGATGTTACTACGGGATATTGATAACAAAGTGCGCGAAGTACCAACCATATCAATGAATTCTCATTCTACAGATAATGACAACTATTTCATCAATCAGATCAAATAAATGCAGATTCCAAGTTATGGAGTACTCCTGTTCTTAAAATTGTCCTCTCTAGGACAATAGTTTTAGTTCATTTTTTGAAGTAAAATTGTTGTCCTAACCACAAGAAGTTTAAAATGGAGGGAGTATGTTTTATTGATTCATACGGAGAAACAAGCTGTAATTATGTCAAACTTAAGTCAAGAAATCAACAACAAATTGAATACTGAGCGCTCCTCCCCATGGCTTCTGCACCATGAAGAGCGTTCCCCATTGCTTCTGTGCCATGAATTTTTTTATTTATTTTAAACCGCAATTTTATCCAAGTGTAACCTAAATGCAGGATCTCACTACCTATAACTACGATATAAACTAATAACTTTCTAGTATTAGCATAACAATTACCAACTTAACCAGTACTATACAGGACAAAACCTACATTTCGATATTCCACTCATTTTATGCATAAATAGAAAACAAATCTTTCCGAAGGATCCAAAGGTGGGGAGAAGCTCCCAGCCTGAAGTTTCAGCGGCATACAAGCCCAGGGAAGGGAACCAAAATACCAGTCCGCAGACGGAAGCAAAGGATCAAGGTTACAGATAGAAGTTAAACTTGTAGAGTGGAAAATTAAAAATTTGGATTAAACTCTACAATTTTCTAAAACGATCCTCTCTATCCAAACATGCCTACAGCCAATATATGCTGATTCCAAATTCACATGGCACAATTCATACGGATATTGCAAACATCAACGAGAAACCAGTAAACCACTCATCCTACGGCCCAACCCCAGTGGAAATAGTGGATAATTCAACACCACGATATTCGAAGTGACGACTGCATATCAAATAAGGAGCAGGCACAGAAGGCGCCGAAATATTACCCTCGGTGAGCGGAGGGATGTGATGCCAGGAGATGATTCTCCATTCCGTCATCTGCGCGACCTCCGGAAAGCCGTCTTCCACCTAATGCCCCAGCATGGTCCTCCAACCTTACGGCGCGCCGCCAGCAGGTTCGCTCTCGACCGAGAAGAGGAACAGGTGGATTTTTAGTTTGGGTCGGACACAAAGGCCCGTGGGCTGCTTTTCAGCATGTACAGAAGGGGCTCATTCAGCCCAAATTTGGCCTTGGGAGAAAAGAATTTCAGACAATGGTCCAATCTTTATATATTAAACCACAAACATTTTCTCAATTTTTATTACGTTACGTCACTTTAAAAAAATATTAACTATTAGATTAAAATTTAACGATAAATATTAAAAAAAAATTTCTCTGATCAACATACGAGCGTACTTCTACTCAACTAAAGCAGACATAAACGGTCGTGTCATCGTCTTAACTCTTTTTCAGTTCTATATACTGTCCTGTCACAGTTCTTTACATAGTCACTTAAAAAATATTAACCGTCCGATCTTTATATATTAAAACACAAACGTTCTCTCAACCCTCATTGCGTCACATCACTAAAAAAAAATCTAATGGTAGATATTAGAAAGGAGAAAAAATCTTTTGCCCGGTCAATATAAAAGTGTGTTTCTACTTGGCGGAAGCAGACATGAACAACCGTGCTATTGCTCTAGCTTTTCAGATCCACATGCTGTCTTGTCACAATCCTTTGTATGGGTCACCTTAAAAAATATTAACCATCAAATTAAAATGTAACGATTAATATTAGAAAGAAGAAAAAAAATCTTTTCTTCGATCAACGTAGGAGCGTGCTTCTACTCGACAGAAGTAGGCATGAACGGCCTTGTCATCGCTTTAGCTTTTTAAGATCCGCTGTCTCACAGTCTTTTTGCATGGATAATAAAATAATAATAATAAATCTTTATATATTAAAGTCCGTGGATTTTCTTTAAATATCTAAAGTTACATCATCAATAAATTCTAGATTGTCAGATCAATTCTCTGGTGCACAAAAAGTTAGATATACCTCTGTAGCTCTTGCTTTTAGACACTTTATAAAACCAGAAATAAAGTATAACTCCGTCCTTTCACTAATGCTAGATAGTTTTTGACTCAAAAATCTAAAAAAATAGTATTTGGATGCAATGTTTTAATCAAACATTGCCAATATAAATTAGAAATAATTTTAAATTTATTAAAATTACAAAATTAAAAATAATTTGTTTTAAAAATACTTTCTTAAAAATATACCGATGCTACTTTTTATTAAATATTTTATAGATAACAAGGGTCACACTTAAGCTTCGACAACTTTTTTTTTGAAACCGGAGTATATATTTATGAAACTTTGTCATCCATGTCAAAGCAACTATACTTCTATTTGTTAAATAATAAATTTAAAATATATTGCTTCAACTAAGGGTCTATAATAAAAACATACACGAAAAGCGCGGTAATTGCTGCACAGATTTTCTAGTGAAGCATTACTCGCTTGTAGTAAATATCTTCTTTTATGAGCACATATCTAAGAAAATATATAAAAATAAAATAAAAATAACTAGTTTACAATATATGAAAAATATAAATTTGAGACCAATTTCCTTAATTATTTTTTTTTTAAGATGCAGACGCTTAAAGCGAACGCTAGCTACTGCGGTAACTTGTATCGTCGTCACAACGGATCAGTTCGTTTACCAGTAGTGTAGGACTAGTTTAACAGTTTTGCTGTCACAGAAAGCGTCATTACTACATCTTCTTTCACAGACCGTCTCAAGTAATGATGCCAACCAACAGGAGGGGAATTGGCTGCAGGTCCAAGAAAGCAACAACACCCAATTCCTTGCTGCAGATTATTGCATTGTGGTTTCATCAAGTTGAGGATCCAGTACTGCAGTAATCTATCATGTCCTGATTTTGTAAATAATTAAGGAAAATTTTGGGACATACTTTTCTGAAGAACCTAGAATTGTACGTCGCGGGACGGGACACATGATTATGCCAAAATTGTGCACAGCGTTGTCAATTGTCATCAAGAATCGTTTGTGCATCGCAACATGCATTAATATTTCAGCTGGGTGAAGATGAATCAGATGATTGAACAATACTAGCAGCAATAACGAAACACTTGGTACCCTGACATGGCCAATTTGCGCTGCGTCTATAGAAAAAGATGGCAGTTCCATTTAGATGCAGGGATCAGTGACGGTGGCATGGTAGCCTTTGTCGGCTGGGCATATATGTTCTGAATTTCTCACATGACCGTGCGTGTGGTTTTCTGAATCTGGGAGCTGGCTTTGACAAGTCGTTAATTAGATTGGAAAAAAAAAAAAGGCTGGTCCAGTTGGATCGTGAATCTGTAGTCAAGACTATGCAACTGTTACCCTGCGGTATTTGTGTAGGAAAACATAATGTTCTTTAAACAGTTATGCAATAAAAGTTTGTAACTCTCCAAGTTTCAGACTGGAACTTCAGCCTACTGAATGAGATATTTCCAGGGAGACGCATGTTCCTTGGCTAGATCGAGCTACGAACATTCCATGACGGTCGCATGTCCTCCCTGCCTACACACTCAACCCACAGTTACCGGATTCTCGAGCGTCAACTTGTGGCTATTCCTACCCAAACACAATGTGCAAAGCGAGCTAATCAGACATCATCAGGTTTAATTAACCATGTCGATCAATCACCTCGAGGAACCAAACTCTGTCCCCGACGTCCCAGGTGCCTTTCAGCTTTCACGTCGCTGTCAGCTCCGGGGGATTCTGTTCTCCGATTCCCTTGAGCACACGGCCACCGCTTTCTTTGTGACGATTCCTTGCGATGAGATTCTCGCGCCGGGCGCCTTTCTCCCCTGTCCTCGGAAGACACAGATTTAAGCCGTGCGAATTTTTCTGCTGATCAGTCACCAAGTTGGCCGTGGCATCGATCGGCCAGCACCGATGGGCAGGAGGCGGCGTCCAAACCTTTTCAGGGGATTCCGATCTGCCATATCTCGCGGCCGGAAAAGGAACATAGCGTTTTTCTTTTATTCCGCACCCTCTCGTATTATTGTCCTACCTCTAAATTTTTATGCACAATTTGGCTGCTAGTTCGTATGCGAACTTAGGAATCATCAAGTTCTTTATTTCTGGAGAATCTGAAGTGGTTTTAAGTTGAACTATGGTAGGCAATGGAGCAAGTAGTTGTAAAAGTGGCACCCCCTGTCGTGGAAAGTAGTGATATCTTTGGAAAGAAAGTATACTTTTATCAGAAACTATTTGATGAATCCGAAGATAAAAATTTAAAGAATTACTGAAGGGATGCCATCCAACTAGGCCTGTTGGAACGCATAAAATATTTATGTTCCTATGTTTTTTTCTGTGAAATTAAACAGATTACTATAAAATTTCTGTAAAATTTCTGTGAAATTTCTGCGTTTCAGATGAGGTCTAAAAGAGATGATAAAGTCTTTTTTCTTACCATGGGTCGGAACAGGGGACGCACACACGTTCGTCATTGGAGCAGTGAGGCTCCGTTTATTTGACACAGGGAATAGAGGGGGTTCGTCATTGGAGCAGTGAGGCTCCGTTTATTTGACACGGGGAATGGAGGGAATTGAAGTGGAATAAGTGAATTAAATTCATACCTAGAGTAATGGAATCAATCCTCTCTAATCCCTCAAAACCGAACCAGCTTTGAAGAAGTTAGGTCTCTTTTAAAATGCAAAAATTTCACAAAAATTTTATAAAAAAAATTATAAGAAACGGAAAAAATTCCCGCGTTGGAAACGAGGCATTATAGTTTTGGAAATCTACTACTCCGTAGATCAATACCATCCTCTTCTTACGTCAGCAGTGTACAACTTCTCTAGTCCTGTTCTTCTACCTGTTGTTGACTGAGCTGGCCACTTGGCCTCAGCCTTGGCGACTCTATAAATCCAACTCCAACGAACCGGATCTTTCATTCAAAGCTCCTTTCCCAACGAACCATCCGTCACATCGTCACGCACACACCTCGGAGGAAGACCAGAGTACCCTGCCAGTGCCCCACTGCCCGCTCATTCGGAACCGCACCATGGCGTCCAACACCAAGTCGCAGGAGTGGTCGCGGTCGCAGGACAAGCTGTTCGAGCGTGCCCTGGCGGTGTACGACACGGACACCCCCGACCGGTGGCACAACGTGGCGCGCTTCATAGGCGGCACCAAGTCCGTCGAAGAGGTGCGCCGCCACTACCAGAAACTGGAAGAGGACGTCGCGCGCATCGAGTCCGGCGGGGCGCCCTTCCACTGGTACGCCGCTGCCGCGCCGCCGCCGGCGAGGACGGTGCAGAGAGGTAAATAACGAGTGGTCTTGAATTTTTTAGCTTGAACAACATGCAATATATTTAACCATGCATGATGTCAACTGGATGTAGATGGCTGGTGCACATCCTCCATGCACCACCACCACATGAGATCTAATCCTCGCTCGTGCATATGGAAAATGATATGGGGATTAGTTTTAACTAAAATGTATTATATGGCTGCCGGGAAAGAAACGCATTATGTCATCATGTTAGCAGCGTTGGCGGTGATAATGTTTAATATTTCTTAGATAAAAGTCCAGAATGTTATAATTCTGATAGTAGATTGGTACGGCATGTCAAGTTGGCAACTTTCGTCGCCTTAGGTGCTAATTGACTATGGTTTACTAGCACGTAAGTACTGCGTACTCATTTGCCTCGAGAGAGACATCTCTCCGTGGTTTGTTAATTCACGGATTATACAATGTTATCGTCCGGCATCATTCTCAGGAACAATCATAGATAATAGCCGCACGCATCATCAAACTGGCCGGCCATCATATTCAGTTGTGTTTCAGTACAGTAGGAGGGTGCAAAATAAGCATAAAGTTCCATTTTGCAAAATATAATGCATAAAGCCAGGTGTTTACAAACGAAAGAAAACATATAATGCGTCGATCATGCGTGCCAGTTATTTTTATTCAGTATACTATTATTATGAATCCTCATGGACCATACAATTTTACTGTAGGTTGATGTAGATGTGAAGTTCCAGGTTTCAGTGAAGAAAAGAATCGTATAGTAGTAGCTAGCTTTGCTCATTTTATATGAATTATATGTTGTATGCGCATAAACATGCGTTTATTGTACATTGAATGAAAATGACAAAGCTAACTAGGTATAAAGATCAATGAATGGCTTGCTTTTTATTACTATTTTTTTATCCGATGTACCAAATTAAGCATGTGACATGTTGGGAAACGTTACGGGTGCTTCGTATATATACTCTCTCCATTTCAAATTACTTGTTACTTAGCTTTGGGCACAAAATTAAAAAGAGGTAAAAAAGTGAAATGTGTTGAAAGCGAGGAAAAAAAAAGATACAGATAGAGATAGAGATGTATTGTAAATAGAAAAAGGTGCATTAAGAAGCGAAAATGTCAAGTAAATTGAAAAAAATTGAAGAGAGTAGGATGACACTCTCACTATCATCGCACAGAGACAGACTGATTGTTTTGAATATATATTAACATCTAAGTGTATCAAAACATGATGGTATTGTCAAAATTGACCTTCCATCTTGCATATTTATAAATTAATAAATAAATATGATCAAAGGCCTCCCCTCCGACCCGCACTGGAAAACAATTCTCCTAAGGCCCCCCTCTCCTTCCCTCCCTGCGGCATCTCCATAAGCGGTGAAAAAGAATAGGTAGTCCCAAACCACTCATAAATCTAGTAATAATAGGGCAATATAGTTTTAGCTAAACAAAGATTTTATGATTCACCATAATAGTATAGTAAACTCTACAGAGCTTCAATTGCTGTTCATCTAGTTTTCATACCTCCACATCCTTGTCTTCATCTTGTGGGTGGTGATTGTTGAGCAGGATATTGCAACATCTATTTTAGTGTGTCCCAGTCACCCCATCATAAACTCTCAAGCCTAGATCTGACCATCAGTGTTAAACTTATAAACACAAATTGGAACATGCACCATTTCTTAGGAAAGGATTTGATCATTCAACATTCCAAACGTCATGTGTAGGAAATACTCCTTGGGAGTGGGTTCCTTCAAAATTCTTTTGACCTGGACTCTTGATATTTTGTAGAGGAAAGTAAAGAAAAAAGAGGTTTCAAATGAGAGCCATTGAGGAAGTGATTTGGCCATATGTAAGGATTTAGTGGTGCATGAAGCCATTGCTAGATGTGAAATACTTATTCATAATGGCCATAAAATAAGAATAAGTGGTGCATGAAGCCATACATGATGTTGCTAGATGTGAAATACTTATTCTTAGTGGCCATAAAAATCTTCATAAATTGCAAAATAAATATCTTTGTTCAAATCATTCAAATGTTGCTTCACTCCGATTGCCACTTCAGTGAAAGTCTTTCACACGTCATGTGAAGCAACCTGCACGCTTGTTTTCCTTTTTCCATTGTACTTCATTTGAATTTTTTTAAATGTTTATGTTGATTAGCTCACATTTGTACTAACAAATATGAATAGTTTAAAATCAAAGGGAATAGATTCAACCAGCGAGTAATTAATGAGTATAATTGTAAGGTATCCCCTCCATTTTTTGTCGCCGTTCACTTCTAGCATCAATTTTGACTATTCATCTTATTAAAAAAATTTAATATCTATTATATATTTTATTATAATTTACTTTATTATTAAAGTTATTTGAATCACAACATATAATTTTAAATATTTGAATTAACTTTTTGAATAACAATTTAGGAACCGCGAGAGCATGTCAATTTGTGAGTATTTTGGGGTGTCCTGAGGCAACAATCACCAACTTCGGGCAAATGGAAAGCTGCATCGACAGCCCTGCACTCACTGCTCCATGCGCCAGCGCCGACATCTTACAAATGTTAGGAGTTAGATTCATGCATGCTTGTGGTGTTCGGCTGGCTGTTGAGAGCAGTGGCGTACATAAGATTTTATGTAGGGTATGCCGATTTTTTTTTTTGGGCTGATGCTAGATGAAGAGGAAAATTGAGCGAGCTACAAAGCACTTTGCTGCTCAGAATGACCAAAGATGAAGGTTGACCACCCTAGACTATTAGAGACCTAGGAAACATGTGACATAAAGAATGTCTAACATGTAAATGCATCGTAAGCTCGAGCTCATAAAAAATAAAAAATATTTCAAAAAAATATTAAATATTCCATCACTACAGACCAAAAGTTTTATCCTTCTATCAAGTATTCCGCCATTCAAAATTAAATATTTCAAATATTTTGCTTAAAGATTTCAATAAAATTGAGTGTATTTGTGTCAAAAATCATGCCAGAGCAGCAACATTTGGATGAAAAAAGTATTTTTGTAAACTCTAATAAATACATAAATCGAGTACCTAAATATTAATTTAGGTACTTAGGTAAAATATAACAGTCTAATATATACCTATATCAATATCTAAAATTTATTTATTCTCATCCAAAAAATCTGATACCTATATATAGCAATGTTTTTGAACTACCTATATGTATTTACTATTTAGATATCTGTTAAAATTAAAAATTTAGTTAGCACATGTATTAAAACTAGTTTGAGCCAAAAGCGGCATACCTGGCCGACCCATTGGGTACGCCAGTGGTTGAGAGATGCAAGCATCAGCCAACTTGGCGATGGAAGGACAAGGAATAATACAATCTGCTGCGTCTCAACATGGATCACATGGCCGCTCGCTTGCTCCAAAGATCAGGGGCTCTGAACTGGACTGGCTGGACTACCCCCGCCATCAAGTTGGAACAAGCATCTGCCATCAGTCTGTCTGTTGTTTAGGCGTAGTGCTCCTTTCGCAATTTGAGTCCTGACGTGTATTAAGGAACGATCCGACCTGACGTTTTACGGGTGAACGAATCAAATCTCTGGGGATTTTGTATACAATATTCCTACTTTTTGTGTATAGAACGGCATGATACACGACTGCCTTCATGAGTGACCTGAAACATTTGGATTGCTTCACCTACGCAGTAAATCATGCCTGCTTCAGGATGCGCTCATGTTAGCTCTGAGAGAGCAGTATGAACAACGAAAAACATTACTCCCTCCGTTCTCAATTACTTGTTATTCTAGAGTTCACAAGTTTTTCACTTTTATTTATCATTCTTGCTTTTTAATATACATTTCTCTGTTACCAATATATTCCTGTTTTATCTCTTCTCCTCATTTTCAACACATCCTATCTTCTTCACCATCCTTAATCTCCGTATCCCCACCTTAAAACAACAACTAAATAGAAACTAAATAGAGACGAAGATAGCAGTATCTAGCCGACAAAAATGTTTAACTTTTGAATTGTCCAAAGGGGAAAAACAGAGACATCAGATTAGATTCAGGATACCAATACGGGAATCCTGAATACCTAGCTGAAAGTTTGGAAAAGGGGCGAAAGAAGGATTTTTAAAACACACGAATCCGGATCCTCCATGGACCCCTTCGGCATGATATTATTCCCTTTGAAAATCAAAAACAAGATATAGATTCTAATACGTGAGAGCTCTCTTTCTGGCGACGGAATCAAATGTGCTGCAACTTGCAATTTGGAGATTGTTCTGATTCAGTGGCAGCTCCAGTGGAGGAAATAATAGTAATAAAAAGGAGTAAAATGCATGGTGCAAATTAGTCATAAACTTGACAAACGGTCAAATAAGCCATAGAACTTGCATTACTAGTCATTGTTGGTACAAAACCGACCTATCAAATTATTCTAACACATGTGGATGCCACGCTTTGGCCTTCTATATGGACCTCACACATTATCTAGCTGATTCTGTAATTCCAAATTAAGACGCTATGTAAGTTTTTCCTGCCCGAAGATGCGCTCAAATCACGAAAGGAACGTACTTCAAGGCATGCTGGTAGCGGTGAAAATTGCCAAATTGGTGACCCTTAGGTTCACCTCCAAACCTTTTAGAGCAATCGAATGAATTAATTTTTCAAAATGATCATGTACTACACAGGACAATTCGAAAACTGTCAGGCAAAAAAATCATCAGCCTGCCCTTGGGGAGAAAACATCGGGTGATAATCACTTGTGTCAGAACATGTATGTTTTCGTCAGGGGCGACCTATGACAGCTTGACATGGGGTCTCTTCTAGTCTACGAAATACTTACTCGTGAGCAGAGGAAGCTTGGCATATATGTGATCGGCAACGACAGATCGCCAATAATCGGCACACAAGGAACTGCCCCGTTGTCCACATGAGCGAGCACCTGAGTACTGGACCTACTGGTACACGAGCTAAGCTATTGCCCTGATCCGACCAGTGGCAAGTCTCCACTGCTCGATTGATTCGGCACGATCGGCAAATTAACGCGGAGGGAGCCTTCTACCAATAATGCTGGGCTGTGCGAGCGCCGAGTTGGGTCACGGGACGACCTGGCTGTCTAGTACTCAGATACAGCAAGATTGGAGGAGATAAAAAGGAAGGTGAGATCCCCCACTTCCTTGGGACACAAATCCTTGTTCCTTGGCGATGGCACTCATTCTGGTTCTCCACGCTCCGGCTCTCTGGTGCCTTATTCTCCTTGCTGCTTTCCCGTGACCCCACAAGACAAGAGAACAATCCTTCACTCCGGCCGGCCGACCGGCCCCTATAAGTAGCGCTGCCTCACACGCTCTTATTCTCACACAACGAACTCAGTTATCAGAGCTAGAGGTCGAGCAGCAGGGGCCCTCCTCGCTGATCAGTCGATAGCCTTACACATCTTGATACAGATCGATCGAGATGGCGTCGATGTCGATGAGGTCGTCGCAGTGGACGAAGCAGCAGGACAAGCTGTTCGAGCAGGCGCTGGCGGTGTACGACAAGGAGACGCCGGACCGGTGGCACAACATCGCGCGCGCCGTGGGCGGCGGCAAGACCGTGGACGAGGTCAAGAGCCGCTTCCAGCTGCTCGTCCACGACGTCGGCCGCATAGAGAATGGTGAGGTGGCCTTCCCCGCCTACAGGTGCCCCGGAGTCGGCTCCACGGCCACGGCTGGCTACGAGACCGATAGGTACGTACTTTGACCACTCCACTTCATGAATCAACCGGGCAACTACTCATACCGCGTCTGAAGATTAGCCTTGAAGACTCGAATAAGATCCCAGGAGTACGGATCAGTGCCCACCAACTTGCAGGCTGTAGAATCTTCTACAGAAGAAGTTGTAAATTGGCTTTGAAGACTCGAATAATATCCCAGGGATTAGTATGCGTGCGGCTGATCATCGAATCTATCGTGTCTGCAGGATGAAGCACCTGAAGATCTAGGTGGCATGCAGGATGCAAGTACGTTTGGCTGCAAATGAAGCACCTTCAAGCAAGTGACCACTGGTCAGAGCATATCCTAGCATGCATGTGGGTACCTCATATAATCTAGGTTGTGTAGATAAGTTGATCCCTCTTGTATGTAATGCTTTTCATTTCTATAGTTAGTCAACCTCTCTGTGTGTATCATATAGCGCGTGAAATAAATAGTATTTCACTTATGCATCAAATGATCGATCTGTTTTTTTATCTTGATGTTTGTTTCCAAAATACGTGAAGATCGTGATGCACAAGAGGACACTGTATCGTCACTCTTTTCTTCCTCTTTTGCAATATTTTCGCCACTCAAAGAGACCCTACTATTTAGCACATGTCGAAATAACCACCAGGCTCAACCGCTCAAGTGGTCGGGAACATGTAAGGCCTCCTTTCCAACGCGGGAACTTTTTTTGTTTTCTGCGTTTTTGCTGTAAAATTAAACTAATTTTTATAAAATTTTTATAAGATTTTTATGAAATTTCTGTATTTCAAAGGAGGCCCTAAAACTCGACAAATATCCAGGAAACAGGGCTGCACCTGTTGGGTGATATACACTGTATTCCCTCGACCACACACACACACAAAAAAAAAACTTTGCTTCAACAATGCCAGGACTTGAACGCGGGTGTATATTTCCCGTAGCCGTTTTTCAACTCATGTAAACTCACAACAAAATCAAAAAATCAATTTATGTCGATTTCATTGGTGCTGCCTATTGGCGTTTTCCAACAGAAACAAACCCATTTGCCACTCAAAAAATACGACGTGCCCACCCCATGCCCAACCACCGCGAAGCACCCCACGTGTCAGTGGCCTATAGGAGTGTTTATCCTACGTGATTCCTATAGTTGGGCATTTAGGCCGTGCCAAATGAGCCGAGGCTCGGTCATTTTAGCACGGACAAGCATGACATGGTCCGGTCCGATTCGTGTGTGGGCTAGTACGAGCCCGTACGGCAGGTGATGCTTGGGCCGAAGGTCCAACACAGCGGTAGCACGGCACGGTCCATTTATAATTATATATTAAATACATTTATGTTTTATACTATAACTACATGTGACCTGCCTGGACGTCAAGCTCGAAGCTCGCAAACTAGCTCAACTCGTTCTTGGCTCAGCTCGACTTGGTTCTGCTCGATAAATTTTCAAACAAGCCAAGCTTATTTTTTAGCTCGCCGCATATCTAGCACATTGGTGAGTTCACTGTTCCTACATCACACATCGTGGTTTTGAACTTCGGGGGCGCCAATTTCTACATCATTTCAAAGGGTTTACCAAATCTGGACCGAATTCATTATGGGCCGACACAGTCCGTTTTAGCACGGTTACCACAATCGGGCCTTGCCACCCGAATGCCTAGGACTAGTGATTCCCCCTCTCAAAACCAAACACCCTCCGCAAAACCCCAAGATCCCTGCCTTCTCCCATCCCCTTTGGAACATTCCCTTGCTCCCCTTTGAAAATTTGGCGAACGCCTCCAATGGCAAGCATCAACATCGATGGCGCTGGCATTGCCAACCACAATTAATTCCAACAAATCTCTGTGGTATGATGTGCATGGGTTGCGGACATGACTGCCTCCATTGCTTCACCAAATCCTTTCTCCAGGGTTCGATTTATGGCTGAAATCGGACAGAAACGGTCGGAAAAATACCTCAACTATTTTCACTTTTATATTCATAACATCGGACGGAAACAAAAACAAAAAAGCCGAAAACGAAAATGAACAAATAAATACGAAATTCGGAAATAAAACAAAATGGCCGGTAACTGAAAAAGATATCGGAAATATGAATAAAATAAATATCGAACATTCACTATATGGTCCAAGTTTTACAATATATATAATACAAGTTGCAATTAAATTAACAATATACAACCCAATAACATAGACCAATAAGAAGTTGTTTGGTTCATAACTTTTAATTTTTATTTTTCATAAAACATGTTCAAATGCAATTTCATTACCGTATTTGGACAAAACGGCAAAAATTGAAAAATTCAGCTAGAAACAAAATTCCACCAAAAGAGTCGGAAAAAATATCATACCATTTTTATTTTTCTTCGCCTATCTGAAAATGGTACGGAAAAATGGTAAACAAAACGCGGTCCGGAAAATTTCACTACCGTTTTCAGCCTTAGTTCGATTTGACCGGTGCTATTTTTGTTCCCCCTGCATCTGGTGAATCTATCGCCTGAAGATTCAGCGTCCAGCCTCAGTTTCAGTCCCAAGGCAAACCTACTCGTCGCCACATACTAGGACAACAGGGTGAGCTCCCCCCACACTCCCAGCAGAACGCACATGCCTAAATGACCAGAGGTACATAGCACGGTGCTATTGGGATGGTTGCATGTTCGATGCTGGGAAGTCCTGCCTAGCAGGCGGTGCCAAGTGAAGGCATCAATTTCTCACGATCAGTCGATAATGTGACTTGCCTTCAACATTTTGCTCTGGAAATTGATTTCTCGTAGCATTTGCTCCCATTAGCTCTTCCAACATGTCTCGCCAACATCACCCAATGACGCGACCATAAAGGACGGCTTTGTTTCTGACAGATGTTGTGCTCAGCGTGGAAGGTTGATGGGATGACTATTTATTGAGCTACTATGCACCAATCAAATGCTCTCAAAAGTAAGTTAATGTAGAAAGTTGAACAATTCAATTATACTTCTGTAGGGTGCAAACATAAAATATGAGTAAACTATAATTTATTTTAATAAATTATGCCTGCTACCTAGCAAGCAATGCCAAGTGAAGGTATCAATTTTGCGCGATCAGTGGATAGTGTGACTTGCCTTCAACATTATGCTCCTCTGGAAATTGATTTGTCCTCGCCAGCATTTACCCAATGATGCGACTGTAGAGGATGGCTTTGTTTTGGACAGGTGTTGTGCTCAGCATGGAAGGATGATGGGATGGTTGTTTATTGAGCTACTACGCACCAACCAATTGCACCCAAAAGCTTAAGTTGATGAAAAAGGTGAGGTATTATCTTATACTTCAACATTGTTTTCTCTGAAGGTTGCAATAAACTGGTTAAGATGTAGCCATTACTGTCCGGTGGGCAGCCCATGGCCTTCACTGGGCACAATGCAACTTTCAAAGAGCTCGCTTGGATACAATAGATGAATCTTCTTGTCAGCAGGAACTAGGACAAGACCTTGAGGTACAGAATTTTGCACAATGTACAAAGTACATTTGATTCATTGGAATTAGTTCCTTAGGCGATTTCTACTTACATAAAATTGTAGAGAAGGTCAAACATCAATCATCACAACATTTCTTATCAATTGCTTGCAAACATGCAAATACAAATATCTTAAAATTCAATGTTTCTTTGTTATCAGTCATGACAGCCATCCTCGACTCACCATCTCTCCATAAACTTAGGTACTGGGATATTCAGCATCATCAACCAGTTCAAGTTCAGCAACTTTCTAAGAGCTTTTATGCTCTATCACGTAGCTATCCTCTAATGACGGTTGGCACTGTTGATCACAATATAATAATCTACAACCTGCATAATCCACAGGTATGATGCTCCTTAGGTTTGGGTTTTATTCTATTGGACAGGAAATGTATGGAATGTAACTACGTAAGATATTTTAGCCTGGTTAAATATTTAGCATTCTGTTTCATAAAAATTCATTAATTATGTTACTGTTAGGAAATATAAGGTAGTAGACTTTAGGCTGTAATTAAGACTATAAGCGGATATTTCATTATAAAGACAACTTAATTTCTATTTTTTATGATGCTCGGAGGATTTCAAAAAACCATTGGCCAATGTGTTCAGCGCCTTAATTTTGATCTTTTTTTTTCAATCAGAAAATTTTCTAGTGGTATGTGGTCAAATGATGATAGGAAACAATTAGATCTTAAGTTTTGAGATTTTTCAGTTCAAAAACTGAAAGCTTTGAAATATTTGCCATAGTTGTATTTGCTCAATCAGACCCTATAATGGTGACTTATGGGGGCTATATAATTAGGGCTTCGCTTACGCAAGAGTTGGACGGAGATGGGGAGCGACGAAATAGTGCTTTTTTGTTTTATTTACTAAACATTGTGAGGCTAGCCTCTATAGGTTTAGACTTGCACACATAAACAAGACCTGTTAATAGAATATCTAACAAATTAACAAGCCTTATCTAACCTAATGGGCTTAAGGCCTTATCCTAACTGATGGTGTCCTTCCGTGACCTAGGAGGGCTGGCCCCACCAGCTATGCCCATAACATGCTCTTATTTTGTCATTTGACCAGGATGAAAGTTGAGTGATAAGGGACGAAGATGAACAAAGTTGAGGAGGATTGAAATGACTCATTTTTTTTTTGTTGCAACGAGAAAAGGAAATAAATTACAGTAGCCCTTCTGTCATCTTGTATATCTGCAAACTTATTAATTGAATCTTATACGTATTTGAACTGCTGAGATTCTTGCATCAGGCTGAATCTATAATACCTATATAATTGACCCCACTATCTCATCTCTCATGAAGCCACATCATCATTTTTGTTTACACCGTCCGATCACAATCCTTCCAACCATCTCGATCGTTTATGATTTAACCTTTTGTCTCCTCCTCTCACGTCGCACTCGTTTCAATATTGACCACCGCTACTGGGAAACCATGAAAGCCCATTAATCATACATTACTTTGGTCAATCAAGGAGTTGCTCCGCTATGGTGCTAATGGCATTCATGAAAATCCATACCTATATAATTGCCCCCACTATCTCATCTCTCATGAAGCCACATCATCATTTTTGTTTGGACCGTCCGATCACAATTCTTCCAACCATCTGGATCGTTCATGATTTAACTTTTTGCCTACTCTTCTCACGTCGCACTCGCTTCAATATTGACCACCGTACTAGGCAACCATGAAAGACCATTAATGATACGTTATGAAAGCCCATTAATCATATGTTACTACGGTCAATCAAGGAGTTGTTACGCTATGGTGCTCATTCATGAAAATCCACTAATCAGATGTTACTACGACTAATTAAGGTGTTGTTACGCTAATGGTGCTAATGGCATTAATACTTCTATCACTACTACAAGTGGTGTGATAACGATCCATCAGACCAGGTCGCTTTTCTTCTTCCTGTTGATCTTTCTTCCTTCCAGTTTGTTCTGCTATGTTTCTACCTATTGGTTCTCAATTTGTTATTTGTTTGCTGAATGTAGTCTCAATTCTTTAATTTGCACTGTTCAAGTGTTCTTTTATTTAATTCTTTAGTGATTTATACTATCATCTGATCCTTATTTTTTATGTTTTCCTATAGGAGTTAAAATCAAGAGTGAAGCAAGTGGCTCCTAAGGAATTAACATCTATGTTCAGAGAAGAGTATCTGAACGTTTGAAAAAAAAGCTATTTCCTGGTCCTCAAAATTCAATAGGACTCAAGTAAATAATTATTTTTTCCACGCTTCGTTTCCGTAGACAATTCTTGACTGTTGATCCTCTTAGTGGCTAGCATTATCACCGCTATTGTCTCTGAAATATGTAAAGATAGATGAAATCATTATTAACTATTGAATTGCATTTTCATAATGTTATCTAACTATTTATATATTCCCGCAGCAACGCACAGGGAATCATCTAGTTCAAGAGAATGATATCACCTTTGAAGCTTGATACAAGGTGTTTGGCTGCATTTCCTGATCAACAAGTTTTTTTTTGTAATGCTAGACTTTTCGCGTATTTATTCCAATGATTTTGCCTTCTTACTGTATGTAATAAATATAACTAACTAGTATAGCGCACATGAATATGCTCCGGATTATCAAGGTATATTCTTTGACGATATATGGCTAGCTAACTTTCATCACAATAATTGCATTCGCTAAATGAAAAATCGCTCAAAGTAACTGCAGTGGTAGTAACGTTGGGTCACCTCTATATTGATGTGTACCATTGCCTTCTCCACATTTTAAATGCTAGGCCTCGTGCCTTGTTTCCTTAGTCGTGCATGCAATTCATGCGTCTGTGAAGTTTACCTCCTATCATGGCAGTTGTTGCTCATGTTGCTTTCATGCTGCTCTATCTTGTGTGATGGCTTCGGCCATGCCTATGCCTCTTGCACTGCAGAACTATGCAATCGCAGTCTCTTTTTGAGCGGTAATTTGTTGGTGTCTGACAGAGCTATAGCTCGGTGAACGTG
>BCLG01000197.1:153272-173942 GCA_001602295.1 Zoysia matrella
ATTTTGTAATATTAATGGTCAAAGTGATAAAAGTTTGACTTTGACTAAATTTATAAATGTTTATATATTTGGAACAGAGGGAGTATTAATTAGGTCATGTTTGGGTCCGACGACTAATTATTAGTTGACTAATTTTAGTCCCTTTTGAATCCAAACGGGGTGACTAATAGGTCAATAGATTTTTAGTCTCTTTCCTGACTAACTGTTAGTTACTTAGTCACGTGGAACCTACTAATCGGGACTAATGGAGCAAAAAAGTTAAGATGAGATGAAACTGCACCTTATCTTGTTTAATCAAAACCATTTCTTGCGTTATCTTTTAATTGGCCGGCATCCAACTATTGTTACTGAATTAATGTTTGTATGAAAAATATTTAAAATTTGAAGGATATGTAATTTTTATTTATGCATTGAAATTTGTTAAATATGTTTACCTTGTGATATAACATAAATTATATCATTTAGTCAGGGGTAAAAGAGACTTTCTCCTTTTGATAGGACTAACAATTAGGTTGAAATCCAAACAGATTAATAATTAATAATTAATTGATAAAAATTAATCAACTAATTATTAGTCAGTCACTAGGATTTAAACAGGGCAACAGGAACGATTAGTCAGTCACTAGGATTCAAACAGGGCAACAGGAACGAACAAAGTAAGCCACACTAGGATGCACGAACGATTGGTGTCGCAAACGACGAACCTGAACCTGCCAGTGAAGATGCCTTCGGCGCCAAAGCCGTGCACGAGCACCACGGCGGGCCTCTCCTTCCTCCTCTCCTGCCGCCGCGGCTTCTGGACCCGCGCCGCCTGGTCGGGCGTGACGTCCCGCACGGTAGCCTTTTCCTTAGGCACCTTGTCCTTGGGCATCCAGAAGTTGATCACCGTGCCGGCGCCATCGACGTCGACGGTGTGCTGCCTCAGGCCGGTCCTCCGGATCAGGAAGCGCAGCAGCAGCTTCTGCGCCTCCACCAGGTTCACCATCCTCGCGCTGAGCGGAGAAACACAACTCTGCAGGCAGGGTAACCACTGCCACGCCTTGGATTCACCCAAAATACGGTGTGCGAGTGTGGATCATGGGCAGGCTGCAACGTTATATGAGGATGGACTGCATCAGGTTCCTCTGTGGGGTTGTGCATCGGCCTAGGAAACGAAGGGGGTAATGCCTGAGTATGACCGAGGACTGGAAGCCATTCCTTCAATTTTGGGGTCGGGTGGTGGATGGGAGTTGTTACGCGCAGCTCTTCTACGGTCATGGTCTTATGGATTCACATCTCTGTGTAATTAACACCCATAGTTAGTGCATAGACGTCACTGCGTAGTGCTTCCCCTGAAATGCAGACGCTAGGATAGTTTCAGGGACGGGAAGAGGAAAGCAGGAAATTGTCGCCTGTTCAGCAGCTTTTGGAGAATGCTTTCCAACAAGGAATTAGCTGCAAGGAAAATGATGTGCGTACAACTTGTTTAAACTCACAATTGTGCTTTGCATGCTGTTTTAATTTGATTCTGTTTTCTAAATTGTATGTTGCTCTCGCTACTGCCAGGATGGTTACTGTGGATGAGATGGACTATTGAGATGCTATTTCACACGATTTTTTCATGCTTATGACTCCCATTTTGATCACAGTAGTTTATTTTAGCTACTCCCTCCGTTTTATTTTAATTGACGTCCTAGTTTGCACACACATACCAAGATCAGCTCCTGACAACGGATAAGTTCCACTGCTGCCCTTAATGAATACTGCTCCACCGTCCTCTGCGTGAACCTGCTGTAGTTTTTTGTGTGAGAGTGGGAGGGAGACAAGGCGTGCGTGCTGCCAAGGAGTTGGCAGGAAGGGCAGTGGAATATTTCTTTCCAAGCGCCTCGATGTGTGATAATGTTAAATAATCTGGCAAAATACTTCGCTCCTCATCTAAATTGGTAAGGAGGGAGTACAAGTTATAAACATATGAGATTTATAAATTAAAAGAAAAACGTCCTCATCAACCAAGTATTTCTGAAGAAATTTGGATGATGCTATGGCGGTTGATAGGCTAGCTTCAGTACACATTGAGGGCATGCATGCTTGCTGCCCTGAGCATGTCCCTTGAGAAATGTTGTGCCTGACCAGGCATCACTGGTTTGCTTGTACATACCGCTCTATTGCTATGTTCAGTGACACTTTTTTTTTTTTGGAAAGTATGTTCAGTGACACTTGGTCATGTTACTTTAGCTCCAGTGCAATTAGTTCCGTGTGCCTGGCCTAGTAATGTGTCTAGAATCTAAATTTGTGCTCCATTTTGCCCTGCATAACAGGCTAATTGAACTGTATTAGGGGGAATGCCTGATTCTAATTCGTTTCTTGCTCGATGCTAGGTGGTTGAGCATTCCGGGACACTCGAGCTAGCTGGATTGCACCTTGGAGAAGTCCCTGTTGCGGCTGAAACTGCAGTTGGGCAGCTGGTAAGCTCCAGTTTAATTATTTGTTCTTGCCTGTGCTTCCTTGGTTATGATGGTAGAAGCTTTCTCGTGTTTGTAGAAGTGCAATCTAAAACAGGTGCTGCTACACATTACTGGGAATAAACAAGTTTACAGTAGAGATTGCATATCCTTGAAAATAATCACTTTGTAATTACATTGTCTTTTTTTCGAAAAGAAAGAAAAGGAAAGGAAATTACATTGGCCAAGCACTATTATTTAAAGGATGCTTACGTTGCTTAATTTTTTGGGAGCCTCATACTTTCACACATGATTACAGCACCTTCTAAATTCTATCGTAGTGGTACGTCATTCTCTTCAGTGTCTATTGTTAAAGGTAATGAAGAATATACTTAAGTGGTATGATAACAACTATTCAAACTTAGTTTAGCTGAATTCAGGAAATGTTGTTGTTAATGAAATCAGGAAATGTTGTTGTTAATTAATGAAATCAAGTATAATTAGAGATAGAATTTGTAAAAAAATAGAGATAGAATTTGTGATATTAAAAAGTGAGATAAACGATGTTCTATAAACTTATTTATTAGAAGAGATAATTCAAAACCGTTGCTGAGTAGAAGTAGTACCACATGCGTGAACTTTTTTTTTTCAACTCTGCTATATATTCGTGAACTGT
Source organism: Zoysia matrella (assembly GCA_001602295.1). NCBI lineage: Eukaryota > Viridiplantae > Streptophyta > Magnoliopsida > Poales > Poaceae > Zoysia > Zoysia matrella. The sequence goes on from BCLG01000197.1 coordinate 156,369, forward strand.
GCCCAAAGTTCTTCACGGACAATGGGTGCGGCCGTTTCAACAGCTGGCCGTATTAATTGTGGACTGTGGACCATGGTTTACAAAATTCATAAAAATTAGTTTTTACAGTTTTTGTTGAAACAGTTTGGCTCGATTTAAATGATTGACGGAATTTTGGTCTTAAAAAAATCAAAAATTCGAAGAAAAAATTTGAAAATCCAAAACAAGGTCTGATTGAGTGGTAAACTGGAAAAATCGGTAAAAAAACATTCAAACCGATTTGGTTTCAAATTCAAAAACGGTAAACTTGAAAAATTGATCAGTAAATCGGTAGAACTGAGTGGTTTTCTCTCAAAAGTTTGATTTTTAATTTATCTGTTTTTTTATTTATTGTAACAATTTTTTTAATTTTCGTGAAAACTGACCAATACCAGCGGATTTTCAGAATTGAAACGATATCCAAAACCCTGTTGTGAACTCGGAAAGCCCATTCATCCGGCATCACAACGCCCACGCAGCATGCACATCATCCAGGACGAGATTTTCTTCGATGCGCTTCTCCTCGGGCCGTGCAAATCTGCTACCTCTCTTTTCGTGTGCCAGACGACTATACGCGCGCGTCTTCTGAAACATCATTTTCCTCCGCGTTGGACCGCCTCATGTTTATCAAGTTTTGTGATGTTTTTGCGGTTGCCACGCTACCTTTTTTCCTTTGTTTGCCTTTCCATTTTCTTCCGTCATCGAAAGGCGCCATTTTTTAATAGTCTAGAGTTAAGACTATTTAAAAATTTACTTTCAAATGATTTTCAATAATTAAACTGGAGCAAAAAATAATTTTAGCTGAGAAAACAATGCAAAACAGTGCAGTCTATTGAAAAAATATCGCTTCATAATAACTTTTTGAGATAATACAAGCATTATATTCTATTTTTAAAAACCATACATTCAATTTGCGATGACAATTCTTTGTCCATAATTTTCCCCAGAGTTCTTATTCAAAGCTCTGGCTAGTCTAGCATGCAGGAGGCTCAACGATCAAACTGCGACACGAAACACGAATTTCTTCCAACCCAACTCCGTCTCCGGTCTCCCCGTCACACAAACGGTCCCTCCTTGGGGGCTTCGGCATTGACGCACGCGAGGAACTCCTTGAGGCGTCGGTTGTAAACGCAGGGCCTCTCCAGGTGCGCGAGGTGGCCTGCCTTGCTTATGCTCTGCAGCATCGTCTTCTCGCCGAGCTGCCTGCATGTACAGATCACCAGGTAACTTGGTAACCCACGCAGTCCATTCATACGCGCAGTTTCATGTGGGGGAGTAGCAGATTGGCCACAGCGATGTGAGATGAATTAACTTACTCTTTCATCGTTTTGGCGAGCTCGATGTTGAAGATGTTGTCGTTCTCTCCCCACAGCAGGAGTATTTTCTGCAGGGCAAGGGGAAAAAGACAGCTTGTCAGCATCGAGGGTAGGGTTCGAATTGAAAGGAAAAATTGATCGAATGCTGTAGCGGTGCACTGTCCTAGTAGTAGTAGCAGCAGCATGGTTACTGTCCTACTAGTAGTAGCATGGTAGGAGTAGTGATAGTGGGGAATATGTTCCCGTTTCATGACGGGTTTTCCTGCACGAGGAACAGAGCAGCCCGTTTCCATTTCTGTGATTGGTGACTCGATTAGCCCAATTGAGGGCACACAGAACTATAAAAGTGCACCCTGTCCAATGTACTTTTTCTATCTCGATTTACTCATAAGTAAGAAGAGAGGTACTGGTAGCAGTACTAAAACAAAGAGAGAGGAGATATATTAAAAAATGAGAATAAAATGAAATTTAAAGAAAACTGAAGAAATACGCGATGGCTGGATTACTCCATTTTCTGAGGAACAGTAAGTTCAAGCTCGCATCCGCTGCAGGGATCATTACAAAATCGTTCAAAACCGAGTGCTTTTTATAGTTTTCGATTAAATTGAACCACCAATTTTTGTTTTAATTTTTTTTTAAAATGAAAATTTAAAATTTTTTGAAATACTGAAAACTGATAAAATCAAGCCGTAAACTAGTGAAACCGTCAAGTTTCAAACTTTAAAACTAAAACCGAAGAAACCGGCTGATAAAAAAAAACCAATCGATTTACTTATAGTACTTTGTTCAAATTTTGATTTTTTGATTTGAAACAGTTTTTAACCAATTTTCACGATTTTTATCGAACCGATCCCAACCGATTTTAACACTCCCAACAAAATCAAAACCCTGGCAGGGATTCGTTGAAGGGTACTTCTATTAATGCTACTACTACTAGCTTGAAAGAAATAAGGGAAGCCCAAAATTAAGGCCCTTGTGGCTTGTGCTTCGTGGAAACTTTACAAGCCCGGCGCAATGGTCACCTTACTCACCTAGGTTATGTTCAGCGTAGAGGAGCAAGCAAAGCAGAGCAGTCAAAATCTGTGTTGGTGCGGTTAAGTGAGAAGCGATGGCCAAACCTGCGGCAAGACGGGCACGGTAGCGTCTTTGTTGCTGACCACCAAACCTTCCAGCAGCTCGGCTCTTTCCTTGCGGTTGTTGAACATCACCTGCGTGCACAAACCACCGCAGCGCCTGGCCGTTAGCGCTCGTCTCATTTCGATCTCCAACATCAGCGCGTACGATCAGGATCATCATCGGAGACACAACGTACCTTGAGGTAGTCCCGGTGAATGCGGTCGGGGAACCAGAGCTTCCTGTGCGTGGCTATGGAGAGCAGCGCCTTGAGCCCCTTGACGGACTCCGGCAGCAGCAGCTCGGCCGACGACTTGACCCCGATCCGGTCCAGCGCGGTCTCGCTGATGGAGTCGGTCATCGCGATGACGGAGCCGGAGACCACGAGCGAGCGCACCAGGTCCGGGTGCGACTCCGCCATCTTGAAGGACACCATCCCCCCGTAGCTGAACCCCACCACCGCGCAGCGATCCACGCCCAGCTTCCGGAGCGCCGTCACCAGGCACTCCGCCTGGAACCCCGGCGACCGGTCCGTCGCCGGCGACGTCGACCCGCCGAAGTAGAGGAGGTCCGGCACGTACACGTCGTAGTGCTTCGCAAGCACGCCGATCTGTGAAGTATGTGTGCGCGCGTGTTCACGTCCGATTGGATATCATATTTAAGGAACACGAACGAACAAACTAATAAACCATACTAGGATGCACGAATGATTATTGATCGGCGTCGCGAAAGACGAACCTGAAACTGCCAGGTGACGATGCCTTCGGCGGCGAAGCCGTGCACGAGCACCACGGCGGGCCGCTCCTTCCTCCTCTCCTGCCGCGGCGGCTTCTCGACCCGCGCCGCCTGGCCGGGCGTGACGTCCCGCACGGTCGCCTTTTCTTTAGGCACCTTGTCCTTGGGCATCCAGAAGCTGATCACCGTGCCGGCGCCATCGACGTCGACGGTGTGCTGCCTCAGGCCGGTCCTCCGGATCAGGAAGTGCAGCAGCGGTTTCTGCGCCTCCACCAGGTTCACCATCCTTGCGCTACGTACGCTACTCGCAAGGTTGAGCAACACAACTCTGCAGACTGCAGGTCAGGTACCCACTGCTCTGTTTGTGGAGCGACGCAACGCCTTGGATCCGCCCAAAAAAACGTTGTGCGAGTGTGTAGCATGGGCCGGCTGCAACGTTATATAAGGATGGATGGCAGCAGGTTCCTCTCTGCGGGGTTGTTTGTGCATCGGCCTCGGAAACGAAGGGAAGTAATGCCTGCGTACGTAAGGCCGAGGAATGGACGCGATTCCTTCAATTTTCAAGTCGGGTGGTGGGTGGGAGTTGTTGCGCGCAGCTCTTCTCCGGTCATGGATTCAGATGCTTGTGTAATTAACATCCATAGTTAGTGCCGCCATAACAGACGTCACTGCGTCAGTGCTTCCCCTGAAATATCACTATTACTGAACCGATGGACGGGTAGCCAACCACGCCTACGAACTCATTCCATCTGAATTCTGTGGGGGCTGCTGCTGCCAGAAACATGGAACACGCAAGCAATAGAACGAGACTGTTTGTATAATGTACGTCGAGCTATATGCTGGGAGTAGCATAGTAGAGTAGTGGTACTCCTATAACGAGATTGCTTGGATAATGGATTTTGCGTGGAACCAAGACCGACCAGCCGCCAACCAATCGATCGGGGACCGGGGGTGGAGGTGGATGAGCAGCTCCTGCCTACCCGAAACAACCGTGGAGACTGGTGGTAGCTTTTGCGTGCTCGCTGCTGGACGCCGGTTTCCGAGCCGCGGAAGCAACCAAGCGCTAGCTTCTGGAACCGGAACCCCCAAGAAAAATAAGGGAAAAAAGTTGACTTTATTTTTTTTGAGAAAGGGAAAAAAGTTGACATGCTGGTGGTTTACCCTGCGGTTGCTGCGTTGGCCCATTTCGTTCATAGAGTAAAAGCGGAATTGCGGAAACAGCCCGTGTTGTTGGGCTAGGCCGGTTAGGTTTGCCCCAAACAGCCCTTGTTCTTGAACAAGGCCTCCACAACTTGTCAGTCGCTACTCGCTACTGGGCCGCAATCCGATTAGGCGGTACATGAATGTTACTGCTCAACAATATTCCTTTTTGCAAATTTAAAATCCCTGCCCGGTCACCCTTAGCTGATGCTGATGCAGGGTGCGATGAAATCGACAGGATTCTATTTTGAAATACCCTGTGTCAACTAGACTCGCAACTCCTTTTAAAATAAAGTTTGTTATAATAACTGAATAATAACCATTCATTTAGTTAAATCTAATGGTTAACAATATGGAAGTACCTACTAAAAGGTATCAAAAGTATAGGCACAATAACAAAAGTAAGTAGGCTGGATAGAAAAAATTGTGGATCTAATATTAATTTTTAAAAATTAATGTTGAGATTAACTGAGGAGGGACCTTCGGTACCTTCAAACAGCTTAACAAAACTCTTTCAAAATACTCGATGTTACACCTCCTGTGTCAAGCAGCTCCTTCGAGGGCGGTGTCACTACGGCGGCTGCACTGCACGAATCATGCATCACCTGACTACCTGAGCAGGGCCCCGACTCCAAGATCGCAGCGAGTACGCACGGTACGGATGCGAGAAACCTCGTGCACCTGTATCCCAAGATTCTAGCCAGCTTGGCCGTACAAGAAAATACGATCACGAATCGTTTGATAGTGGAGTAAAAGTGAATTGAGGTCGACGACGACGCAGCGCTAGCTGCGAAGCGCACGGCCGGCGGTATTCCGAAACCAATGTGCGGAATAGTGGAGTGCGCCGTGGTGGTGGCCGGTGGGAACTGGGAACGAGGAGGAAGCAAACCGGACGGAGTTCACGAGCGCGCGTCCGTCGCGCGGGGTCACGAGCGCGCAAGGGGACAGACAGGACCCGAGGTCCGGGCGGCAGTCCCACGGCATCCAAGCTGGAAGGCCCCCGCGGCACGGACGTACGCTTCCCGCTGTGTAGTCGTCAGTGTCACTGGCCTTTTGGAGGCCACGGGTGGGTTCGGATGAAAATGTTCGTGCGTGGATCAACTGCTGTTGACGGGTGATAGGTCCGCTGGCTGAACCTTTTTCGTGCTGATTGGGTAGCAGGTACGATCATCGCCGAGCGTTGACGTTTCTCGTGAAGAATACCAAATGGAAGCAACGAGATGTGTTCTTTTGCCGCCTGTAATGACGGAGCTACAAAAAGAAGGCTATGTGTTCGTTGTCTTGCACCACAAACTGAGGCTGGGCGGAGGAAGAGGAAGAGATAAGCTTCACCCGGCCCCTTCCAAAAATGATATTTCTGATAGCGCTCCGCCAGCGGCTCGTGATTGACAGAGCTACCGAGGTTTATAAAACCGATGAAAATTAATTGGTTTTCGCTGTTTTTGGTGAAATTGATTTCACCGATTAACCGGTTTTTAGCTTAATAAATTCAAAAAATTTAAAAATTCAAAAACTGATCAAATCGAGCGGTATTCTGCAAAGTGAAAAACCGCTTAATTTCAAATTCAAAAACGATAAACCGGAAAAACCGATTGATAAGCCGGAAAAACTGAAAAAACTAAGCGGTTGTCTTAAAAAAAATTGATTTTCAAATTTATCCGATTTTACAATTTACTGTAGCTGTTTTTCTACCAGCCGATCACGGTTTTCGACGCTGAAACGATAATGCGAATCTTGAGCGGTACACAAGACTGCAGTGCAAATCATATTGCTAGCGATGTGAAATCATAAACGGACGCCCTAACCATTATCCCGAGTACATTATTCGTTCATGAGGTCATATGATGCCCACCAAGTCAACATCAAAATTTAACTTATATTTCAAATCATTTGAATCCATTTTGTTTCACTTGCTTCTGTCGATGGTAGATCGAAGGAGGGGGTTTTTACATAAGAAAATTAAAATTAGTCACGGACAGCATGGGCGCGTTCGGAAGTGATTTTTTTGGGCGGATGCTGTGTCTGCGGTAAGTTGTTGCTACAGTAAAATATAACTGTACCGCTCTGCAGCAGCAGCTGCATGCACGGCATCCGAATGCGCCCCATTATTATTTCGATGCAAATACTACTCCCACCATTCTTAATTTTACGACAAGTTTAGTTTGTTTTTGAATTAAATTCTTACCTATCAGATGGAGTAGGCCTTGATCTTTCATGGACAGACAATAGTTTCTGCCTTTCGAGCCTTCTTTCTGGAGAGCTATCATCTTTGAATCTTGGCTAGACTCTAATTTTGAAAATGGAATAAAAAAAATTATTACCCACACGTCTCTCTTTAGCGCCCATCTAGCTAGAATTGCATGGCGCGCTGCTGTCAAAGTCCCAAAGATGTCGCATGCGATGCGACGACACGCGTGTGCATATGGACAAATTATCAAGGTTGTCACCTTACGATCTCTGCATAGACTGCATTATTTCACACATAGCTAAGCATCACATGCTAAAGATGGTTGCGTGCCCCAAGAGACCGCATAATTTAGGGCCCGTGCGTAGCAGCTAGCGATCCATCGACCCGTCCGGACGGGCAGACCGACTGACACAAAGCTGGAGCCGCATCTGCATCTTGCTGCCCTGCCTAGTTGTATCTCACGACTGTCAGGCAGGTTGATCCGGTTGGAGGCACTCGTGATCGAGCTTTGACAGTTAGTGAAACCAAACTTACGCACGTATGTACTCTACCAGCTACGGAGTACTATCTTACAATGCAACATTATGCTATCTCTCCCCTGTACGTAGTTAGTGAAACCAAACTTACGCACGTATGTACTCTACCAGATACGGAGTACTATCTTACAATGCAACATTATGCTATCTCTCCCCTGTACGTACGTACGTACGTACGTGCAAAATGTTTTATCTGCAATTAATGTACCCTGTTGTCTTCTGAAAATCGGTCTTCGGACCTGTCGGTGCTTATTTTGGTCTTTCACGGAGCAAGTTCGGGACAAAAAAGGTAAGTATTGTACTACGGTATATCTTCAGACCTGCAGGGATAACATTGTTGCATCTTGTGAACGCGGTGCACGTCAGTTTCGTTAAACTACGAAGCTTTAATGAACTTGAATAGTTGTGTAAATGTTACTAATGTCCAATGTGCTAGTAGTACAATGGTATCGTGCCGCATTGGAGCTCACCAGGGCATGGTGTACCAGCGCTGTGCGTACAACGAAATAAAAATATGCACTTGCCAGAGGCAAGCACGCACGCACAACATGGACCAGCAGATTGCGCCGCCGCAGCGAGCCTAGATTCTCTTCTCTGTAACGTGTTCTTGGTGTGCGTAACCAAAGGATAAGTAGCTGTTCACTGACGACAGAGCATGCAAGAATGTGTACTGCGGCGGTGCAGGATGGGGATGCGAGACGCTGTAGCTCGATCGGCACGTCCGTTCAGCCTCTGCGAGAGCGTCGCTGCTGTCGCACGCGCCGGTGTTCGAACCCCTGACCTTTGACATGTGGAACGAGCAGCGAGTTTTGCATGGGGCCTCTTGAGTTGGCCCGTCTCCAATCGCCATGGCGATGCTAGTCAGGTCCTGCGCCTGCACTCCTGCCTCTATCCAATGCTTCACGAGCCGTGACCGATGAAGCCACAACCGACCGCCCCCGATAAGGAGGGGCGGTGACGACGCCGACGCCCGGCGCGCAGGGCGCCACGGGCGTGGCAGGCCGCGCGCCTCTCGTGGACGCAGTGGACGTGCTGATGATTGGATGAGGAGCGGAGGACGCAGGATCGCGGGGTGTACGTGCTGCGGCCGCGCGGGGCCCGGCAAGGTAGTCCCGGCCGGTTGCGGCAGTTGGTCCGGCGGAGGTGCGGACAAAGTACGACGCTTCCGCCCGTGACCGCGGCCATGTGACCCCGGAGGCCGGAGCTCACATGCCGCTTTATCCCTCGCTCTCCCTTCCCTCGGCCGCGGCCATGGACGCTTGCTAGCCTTGGCAGAAATGACTGCCATGAACTGTACAGAGGCGCATGCGCGCCACTGCCAGCGACCATTCCTAGCCACGTATCCGATTGCAGTACTATTCCACACTTCCAGCAATTTCCAGCCACAAACCGCATTACTGCTTCATGCATCACAAGAGTGATCTGCTGGATGCCCTGCTCCTTAAAACCGGGAAAGGATTCATAAAGCTCAAGCACGAAATTTATCTGAGCTTCCTGGCATGTATCATAGGTCCGGATCAGTCGCGCACATGCATGCCTTTAGTATTTGCAGCCAGATGGTGAGCTCGCATACACATGGCTTCACAGTTGCAAGTGTAATAACCTGTGGCAGCATGGCAAGATGGCAAGTGCATAGATGTTCCTTAACCGCATTAAGGTCCCGTTTGAAACAGGATTTCCTTTTTTTACTGCATTTTTTTTTATAAAATTAAATTAATTTCTGTAAAATTTCTGCAAAATTTTTATAAAATTCCTACGTTTCAAACAGAGGCTTCAAACAGGGGCTTGAAATTTAAAAGTACAGAGGAATCCAAGTACTGTACGTTGGAACATGGCCACATGCCAAAGGCGCCAAGCCGAGGCAACGTTAGTTCATGAAGAGCAAGGGCGCCATGTCAGGCCTGAGTAAATGCGGTCATTTTCTGGCTCAGCTTTTTATCTTTTTGAAATTCTTTAGACTGCTTTTGAATTTTGCATTGTTTTTAAAGATCCAGCCATGCTCCATTTCAAGTTTGCAGTCAAACGGACCCCGACTCTGGAGCTAGAAAGCTCAAATTATTTAGGCCCATTTGGAATGTAAAAAATGCATGAGAACCACTGGAATTTGATACAATTGTTCAATTTCATAGAAAAAAATATATGAAACATGAATTTTTCCTCCGTCACAAAGGAGGCCTATGTATGCCATAATACTGTTGGTCTACATGGATCAAAGGATTAACTGGACATGGCTAACAAGCATGTGAGGTTAACTACACCGACAAGTTCCCATTGTATTACAGCATAAAGGAAACGTGACAACAAATTCTGTGCTGTGTAAACGCTGCCTTGGTGCACGTGAGTAGGGGACCCATTTCCCAATCCTTTTTCATTTCCATTTTGCTCCTAACATCCTGTGAGACGGGAGCATGGCTAGCTCTAAGGTCTGGTATTTAAATACCCTCTCTTTCCCTCCTCCCAGCCTCACTCTTCAGTTCTCTATCTGCTTCTCAGTGCATACCCACCCGTCTCTAATCTCCACACAGCAAGTAGACAGATACAGACAGAAAGATGAAGCTCAGAGTAAAAGGCCTCATCCTGCTGCTTCTCCTTGTCTTGGTTGCTCTTTGCTCAACCATTGATGTCTGCGAGGCAAGAAGAGGCAAGCATTGGAGACCAAGGAGATCGCCAAGCTCCTCCCAATTAAGGAAGAAAGGCAAAGGAAAGAAAGGGAGCTCCCACCGCCAATATGGCGGCGGCAACCGGCCGAACCCCAAGCCACCCGTCAGCTCAACACCGAGTCCTGGTGCCGGCAAAGGATATCAAAATCCATACCAACCAAGCCCAAGCCCAAGTCCAAGTCCAAATGCTCCTGTTAGCCCGACTCCAAGCCCTACCAACGGCAGCAGGCATTCAATCCCCAAGCCACCAGCTCCAAGCCGCGGAAAGGGTCATCAACCACCGTCTCAGCCACCACCACCAAGCGTGCAGGGTGGAGTCTTCAACGTGGTTGATTTTGGAGCCAAGGGTGACGGAGTCTCGGATAGTACCAAGGTCCCAGCTTTACCCTTAACTGCTTTGTTTCGATCAAACCTCATATTTCATATCTTGCATTGTCTGAATCAGAATTTCCCTATAAAAAATCACTCTGTCCATGTTTCCCTTCTATGTGCTTTTTCACACTAACCTCGTATTAGTTGTGACATGTGAGAAGACTCCGAGTTGTAACTTTAGGGACCAATCACGCAAAGACACACTAATATTTGTGTTTGTACCAAATTGGGTTATGAATCAATGCAAACCTAGACTTATCTACCAGAACCATCAGCAATTATGGTGCATCTCATCGTTGCCTCTGACCAATATCAATTTTATCCTCGTAGTAGGGTGCGTCTGGATTTACTCTCTTCTATTAATGCAATGATACACAGCTCTCAAACATATTCCTACATGTTCGAGAAAAAAAATCTACCCTCATATATGACTCCTATTGCAGATTCCAAGAAAGTTTGTCACTACCAGCCATAATTTGATGTCAGTATTTTTCCATGACTGCATGTGATTCAAGAGATTTGATTTCTTCCCTATTTTGGCATTTTCTTTTCCCCACATGACTGTTACATTCGAGCATAAACAGATGTCTTTACATCTATGTATTGGTGTTTTTATTTAAGTACTCCCTCATTATTGACACTGTTGACTTCTAACATTAACTTTGACCATTCGTCTTATTTAAAAAATTTTGTTCAAATGTGTAAAATTTTGTTATTATTTGATTTATCATTAGTGAAATTTAAATCACGACTAAAAATTTTACATATTGAAACAAATTTTTTGAATAAAGTTCAAATGTGTAAAATTTTGTTATTATTTGATTTATCATTAGTGAAATTTAAATCACGACTAAAAATTTTACATATTGAAACAAATTTTTTGAATAAAACGAATGGTTAAAGTTGATGTTAAAAATCAACGGTGTCAATAATTTAAAACCGGAGAGAGTACTTCTGAGGGACAGGGCCAGGGGTGTGACAGATAATCATGTGAACGTCAAATAAGACAGTTCACAAAGAACCATTGTGATTTTTATCTCCCTCCCTCTTTCTTTTTTTTATTTCTGAGAAGTAATTATTTCCATCTTCTGACATAAAAGTAATGCTCTTCCAGTGCCATCAAGTTCTACGACTGGTTTTCTTTTAAAAAATTGGATTTCTATTCCGAAGTGAAAAAAATGGGGAATGCTACCATCGATTTGCCAAAAAGGAATCTTGTTTGAAATGTTTTCAAATATTAGCTCACAATATCTGAAACTATCAATTCTACAGATTTCTTTTCAGTTTAGGAAAAGAAATTTCGTTTTTTTCAATTGTTTTTTTTCTTTAGTCATAAACTACATATTTGATGGGGGACTAAGAAAATAGGACGCATAGTCGAACAGTTGACTAGTTGAGGACTGGGTATCGTACGTAGGGATCTGGGCTTTGTCCCAGCTGAGTTGATTTCACTGTCATGAGGGCTGCGACCTTTTAGAACATAGATCTAATGAGTGTGGGCACATTTGCACGCAGGCTTTTGAAGAAGCGTGGGCTGCTGCCTGCAAGCAGGGGGCATCTACAGTTATAATACCTCCAGGGCTCGAGTTCCTTGTTGGGCCAATCTCATTTTCTGGGCCTTACTGTAAACCAAACATCATCTTCCAGGTAATTATACTCCTAACCCAAAGCAAATATTCGAAATTGTTTTCTCTGATAATTTGCACAACCTGAACTGACCTACAAGGCTATTCTTCATAATAAAGGGTGTGACTATACTTTAAACCCAATTAAGTGACTAAATGGAAAAAGAAATAATGGAAAATTTAGTGTAGCAAAGTGAAAATAAGTTGGTATTTTATGATGTACCTGTTTTGCAGCTAGAAGGAACAATCCTGGCTCCAACCAGTGCTAAAGCCTGGGGTTCTGGCTTGCTCCAATGGCTTGAGTTCACCAAACTAAACGGAATAGTAATTCAAGGCAATGGCATCATAAACGGCAGAGGGCAAGAGTGGTGGACCTACTCAGAGACAAATGACGGGGAAGATGATGATACAGTAAGAACTGGCCTAGCAGTGTATCATTCTCAAAATAATACTAAAAAGTTGGTCATGTTATTTTCTTACCTTGGATTTTCCAGCAGTACAATGTGGAGCTTGAGAGAATGCCACATATTAAACCTACAGTAAGACTATTACTACCTTTCTGCACATATGACATACAGGAAGAGTAATGGAAAATTTGATTTCTATACCCTGATGTGCAGGCATTGAGGTTCTATAGTAGTTTCAACGTCCTAGTTTCTGGTATCACTATTGTCAATAGCTCACAGTGCCACCTTAAGTTCGACAACTGTCAAGGAGTCATGGTCCATGACATAACTATATCATCCCCTGAGAACAGTGTCAACACTGACGGAATACACCTGCAGAACTCCAAAGATGTCAGCATTCATCATGCAAACATGGCTTGCGGTAATATTCAGTAGTCATTCATAATGCTCAGACATTTTGTCTTGAAATATCCAATAAGAACACTAGACAATTCATATGTTACGTAGACCCTATCTTCAAACTTACGACCTTAAAGCAATAACTAGGATCAAATGAAAACCTGCCTCTCCATTCTGTTTCAAATTAAAGGACAGTTCATAGCTAAGTACATTTCTTTTTAAGCAAATGACATGCAGCTCTCACGCATGTTTGAAGGAAAAAAAAAAAAGGACAATTAAGAGTTAAGGTACATTGAAAAAAATGTTGTAAAGCATACTTTAAGTTTCTGTCTACTTCTGCAGTTAATTCATGGCAGAATTGTCAGAAAATCATAGGTAACATGTCATATTGGTATTGATGCAGGTGATGATTGTATCTCTATCCAGACAGGATGCAGCAATATCAATATACACCACGTGAATTGCGGACCAGGCCATGGAATCAGCATAGGTGGACTAGGCCGAGACAACACAAAAGCATGTGTTTCAAATGTTACTGTGACAGATATCAACATGTTCAGAACCATGACTGGTGTCAGAATCAAGACCTGGCAGGTAAGATTGTGTTCCTAGGTACAAACAAAATTTCAGTCAACTTCAGAATTGTGTATAACAGCATAACAATAGGAAAAATAAATAATGTCTTCTACTGATATCAATATAAGCAACATCTTGGAAAGTTTCCAGGAAAAAAATTATGATGCCAAGCAAAACTGCTTAGCAGCTAAACAAAGTGAACTCTCATTCTTGCAGGGTGGTGTAGGGTTAGTTCAAGACATACGGTTCTCAAATATACAAGTCTCAGAAGTTCAAACGCCTATTATGATAGATCAGTTTTATTGTGACAAAAGCATCTGTACAAATCAAACATCAGCAGTGGCAGTATCAGGAGTTCAATATGAGAACATCAGAGGGACATTCACAATCAAGCCTGTCCATTTTGCATGCAGCGATAGCTTACCTTGTTCAGGGATCTCTCTTACCGGCATACAACTCAGACCAGTACAAACACCCCATTACCACCTAAACAACCCATACTGCTGGCAAGCTTTTGGGGAGCTCTACACTCCAACCGTCCCACCTATAGCTTGTTTGCAGATTGGAAAACCTGCTGGGAACTACTTACAAACATATCACGACATATGTTGAGACACTGAGAGCGCTTTCTTCTGTTACTGGTGCTTATTCATGAGCGGTCGTTGTGATACTTCCGACCCCCTTTGCACCATAGCTTGGTGGTGTGCATATATACAATTATTTTGATGTCATTGTTACTACTACAGCATTTTAATTTTTCCATAAAAGCAAAGATAGATATTGTTTTCAAACTGGTTATACAGTAAGCACTTGTATGAGTTTCCAGAGGATTAATATGACAACAAAAGGTTGTTGGATTTAATACATGTAAGGTAGAGCTATAGCAAAGGGTCCAGCCAAAAAAAATGTTAAATACACAATCTTAAACAATCAAATAAATATTCAGATTAAGAAACAGATTGCTATGGATGTATAAAGCAACATGTTACCAAAAAACTACACTAGACAATGGCTCATGTATTTATGTAAGGGGAAATTCCTGAACTATAAATGTTGCCCTAGCGACATCAATTGAAAACCTGGGGGAGTAATATGAAATATCAGGATAACAGGGACTGAACAAGAAAGTAACTTCTACATTCTTCAAAACGTACAAGTGGGAGGAAACTGATAGTGGGTCCAGAACAGTTAGAAAATATGACATGAATCAAACAGAAGATGAGCATGTTCATGTAGCTCTTTGTCTTCATTACCCTTACCCCCTTTTCTTCTTTACCTATCTAGATGTGGCATGTCACATGTGTGCTACTATCTACTTTCATGATGAAGTATGAGCTGGTCAAACAAATTTCTTCTACCATACATATCACTAAAACAACTAAAAAATAATTCTCACTGGTTAAGAAAATCCTTTGCTTTCTAATAGTCATAGTTTTCAAACATGGGAAAACGTAAATTAATAACACATACCCTGTAAAGTACAGCACACGCTTGCTGGCCAACAAAAAACGATGAGCCTGCATATTGTAAGAGCCAGGTACAGGGCTTTCACATGTATGTCTTGATTATATACTTTTAAGGAGAAAAAAAAATACATAAAGAGCGGACATTTTGCTTTCTATTTAAAAAATTGAGAAAGCATCAATCGATTATATGAATAACACTGTAGATAAATGGCACTAAAATATCTCTTAAAACTCATAAATATGCAGACATTAGTTGTATCTATTAAACTTGCTCTTTGAAATTCATTATCTAGCGGATAGACCACCAACATTGAGACTACTGCACTATGCTAGCAGGTATAACATCCCAGAAACTCTTCAGGTTAAATCTCAGCTCGACCATATGTTTGCAAACATATCCAAAACCTGTGCATGGTGTTGAAATATATGTTTGTTATTACGGTGCTTTAAAGGAGAACGAGAAGTTAGCCAGAAAAAAAAAAGAGAAAGGTATTGATATGAAACCTGCTAAATCTTCTAAATTTTGGCATTCATATGGCAATAAAACTGCTGAAAGTCATCATCTCGAAAAACTAAGGACATCCTTTGTACCCTTGAAGTTTTCAACAGTTTCTGGACTAGTGAGCCCTGTTCTTTCCTCATAATTCTTCTCTAGGCTCTATTGTAAAGAATGAGAGAAGGTGTTTGAGTCAAACTAAACAAAATCCACAAAATAATCATTACATGATAAAGTATAAAGCATAAATGACGGCATTAAATCCTCGAGTCATGTTTATTCAATCCTAATTGTTTTTTCATTATATGATAGCATCGTTATTATATGAAGCATAAACTTCTGGCTTGTATAAACCAAAAAAAAAACGTGCAATTACAGATAAAGAAAACAAATTATGCTCAAAATAAATAATAGACACAATGAAACTGTTAATAGAAAATGTTTTAATTTTATTTTGATTCCCCAGTGATTCACTTGAAACCGCACTGTACTAACCTTCAAGTCCTCACGTATGCTTTCAAGGACATCCATAGTCATTCTATCAAAGAAAAGGATCCCCTGTAAATCCACAACCACATATTAAGAATCACAATGTTGAGTCACGGTATGCGCATGCATTTCATGATAGCATAGTACTTTCGCATCGCATTTAACTAAAGGTCACTTCCATTTATACAATGCATATGAATCAGACTTTCTCCCATAAGCATATTTTTCAAGAGAAGTGATTCTCTGAAATGAAATAATGAGCTGGGAGCTGAAAAAAGTAGCTTCTCCTGATTATGTGATGTGATTCTCTGTCTTGATTCTAGGAGCTTATCCTAGAGAATCACTTTCAGCCACAGAATTACTTCTAGAGAAGCTTTGTCAAAGGGGCCCTATGTGACAGGTATGAACTCTACGATCACATAGCCTGACTATAGTAAATTTACTTTTCATTTGGCTCAAAATGAATAATTAAACTCAATGTTTCTCATTCAAACATAGCGAACAGATAACATCATGAGAACCGAGCTGCCATTAGTTCTAGCTGTTAACTTGTCAGTTTTGATGAGTATTGCATATGTGGAACAATTCATCTGGACGGTGGTTAAATACAAACCTGCAAATGATCAAACTCATGCTGAAAAACTCTTGCAGGCAGACCTGACAATTTAACTTTGATCTTCGCCCCAGTAACATCTTGAGCCTCAATTTTCACATTGTCCGGTCTCTACAGAAGCCAGGGACACACCGGTCACCAAAGTAAAGTACACTTACAAGTTACATCATGCATGTTTCATATGTGATGGAAATAAACATATGTTTCAATCTATGATGGTTAAAGACCGGCTGAAATTTGGGATATGAATATTCAGTTTTTCAGATCATGTTCTACATACAGGTCAAAGCGGTTTCTGTTGTCTCAATAGTTTCCAGTAAAATGCAAGAACGACAATCATAAGTAATCATAAAGGCATGCATTTCAAAATCTCTCATTCAAAAAACATCAAACTAAGGTCAGATAAAGGAAAGCTTAGTAAAATTTTCCACACTGGCACAGAAACTATTCTTACCAACACGTCAGCATATATTCCAGGAAACGACAAGCAACCTTCTTCAAACACGAGCAATCGTTTCGAGGACTTGTATACCACAGGGTTCACAAGAATAATTTCCTCTCCTTCCCCTTTCACCCCAGCTGGGTTGAATACCATAAGCTGCACGTTCACTCCGACTTGTGGTGCCGAGAGACCAATGCCATCAGTCCTATAAAAAAAGCAACAAACTATGTAACTTGACCAATACACTTGTCCAATAGTCGTTAATAACAGTACCATATTTAAACATCAAATCATAAAGCCTATGATTAGATAGTTGCTGGCATGTGATGCATGCCTACTGCCACTTAGATCCATCCTGTAAACTATAGTAAAATGGCATGCAAGCAGTTAACGAATCTGTGAAAACGCCATCAAATAAATTTTATAAAACCTTTCTAAGTAGTCTCTTCAGCCCATGTCACAATTCAAACGCTGATAAAACGCAAGTGGCAGGTATTACATGATTTCTACTTTCACAGCAATCTGTTTTGACTGAATAAGCTCCAGCACATCTACCCCTCCTTGAATGTATTCAACAATAAACCTAACATGGGCGCGCGTATTTCTTCAAACGATATCAAGTCGAAATGTTATGTTGCAAGCAGGTAAACAAGGCTCAAAAGTCCTGACTCACTTGTACATAACGTCGAGCATCTCGTCAGTGAGGGCGCGAAGGTTTTCATCGAATGTATTGATGCGCTTGTTGCGCGCGCGCAGGATGGGGTCGGGGTACTTCACGACCTGGAGCGGCGGCTCGAACCGGAGGTCGGCAGCTGAACCGAGAACACAACAGCAACAACGAGGTAAGCCGTAGCCGAGAGAGAAGTAGGAGGCACCACTCAGTAGCGGACAGAATCTAAGAGGGAGGCGGTCGCGGCTGAGTA
>BCLG01000197.1:177259-193432 GCA_001602295.1 Zoysia matrella
CAGCTATGCATTCCTTTCTTCTTCAATTTATAGGAAGTAACATTAAAAATAAAGAAAATTCACATGTTTCAAACACTTAGTGTGCGTTTACTGCAGCTTCCAACAGCTGCGGCTATCGAAGTAGTAATCTACGATAAATTTACATGTAACTTTGTGCAATCGCAGCTATTAAACCATCAAATGAACAAGCGCTTAGGTGTTGGAGGCGGAGCAGGGCCATCTACAGTGCTTGATAAATTCAAGCAAAACACATTAGTGCGATTTTGGTTCCATTCCTTGTTGGATCTAGGAAAGAGGGTCCAGATGCAATCATAAATAATGCAATGCTCCAGTATTTGACAAAAGATATTCCCCTTCCAAAACTAATTCCATTCACTGTTACCTTTCTCACCTTTTACTGTTGCTAACTTGCTATGGTTACAGTTCTCTGAATTGGACAAAGCAGACTCGTTGGAGGCTCAGAGCAAGGAGAAGGTGCGGAGTCTGCGGACTATATCTGCATGTGCATACGAGCAGGGGAAAAAGAGGTGTAATCAGGAATTAATTTGTGTGATCACGCTATCAATATGCTGAGACAAGCATTACCAAGACGTGCGCAAGATTCCACTCCAGCTCGATTGCATAGCGTGACAGAAAGAATATCCACGGCGAAGGTTACGTAAGCGATGACGAATCAGATGTCCTTGAAAGCCGCGACAGCTACGATACTATCTCTCGTTCCAATATATAAACAGTTTTGGATTCGGTCTAAGATAAATTCTTTTAATTTTTATCAATAATATTTAGAGTATTAAATATTTTTTTATGAAGAGTTATATATAATAAAATTTTATTTTATTATAAATTAAATACATAATTTATATATAATAAAATATTATTAATTTTTTATTATTAATAATTAAAATTAAAAATAAGTTTTAATCAAAACTAAAAATATTTATATTTTGAAACGGAACTAGTACAGTTTACTCCTTTTTCTTGCTTTACGTCAGCCGTCGTTTCAAACTGGAGATTGACTACGACAGCTGCGATCTTCCTCGATGATTTCATCAGGAATTGGAAAATCAGAGCGCACAATCACTCGGGCGGGGCACTACAAATGCACGGCTCTCTTCTGCTGGACGTTTCAGAGTTTCGTCTGCTTTCTACGCCATTCCTCGTCCACTTCTGTCCTCCGCCTAGCTCAAATCAGGCGAAGCCATGGTCATCAAAAATGAGCACGGGCCGGTGCACATCCTCTTCTTCCCCTTCCTCGCGCCGGGACATCTCATCCCGATCGCGGACATGGCAGCGCTCTTCGCCGCCCGCGGCGTCAAGTGCACCATCCTCACCACCCCCGCGAACGCCGTGATCATCCGCTCCGCGGTCGATCGTGCCAACGACGGTTTCCGTGGCTCCGACGCTCCGGCCATCGATATCGCCGTGGTGCCCTTCCCTGACGTCGGGCTCCCGCCAGGCACTGAGAGTGCATCGGCGGTTAATTCCCCGGCAGGCCGCGACAAATTCTTCCAAGGTATCCAGCTTCTCTGCGAGCCCTTCAACCAGTTCCTGGCGGAGAACCCCCAAGATGCCGTCGTGTCTGACAGTTTCTTCGACTGGTCCGCGGACGCCGCCGCGGCGCACGGCGTCCCGCGTCTAGCTTTCTTCGGCAGCAGCATGTTTGCGCAGGCCTGCACCGACAGCATGCTGCGGAACAACCCGTTGGAGTCCGCGCCCGAAAACCCCGACGCCCTCGTGGCGCTGTCGGAGCTGCCACACCGTGTCGAGCTACGGCGGAGCCAGATGCTGGACCCTAAGAAGAGGCAGTGGCACTGGGACTATTTCCAGCGCATGAACGCCGCGGACCAGAGGAGCTACGGAGAGCTGTTCAACAGCTTCCATGAGCTGGAGCCGGAGTTCTTGGAGTACTACGCCACGACGCTCGGCCGTCGCGTGTGGCTCGTCGGACCTGTAGGGCTCGCCAGCAAGGATGTGGTGACGAGGGGAGCCACCGAGCTGTCGCCCGACGCGGACGGCTGTTTGTGCTGGCTAGACTCAAAGCCGGCCGGTACGGTCGTGTACGTCTCCTTCGGCACTATTTCCCACTTCTCGCTGGCCGAGTTGCGCGAGCTCGCACGCGGCCTCGACATCTCCAGCAAGAACTTCATTTGGGTCGTCGATGTCGCGGACTTGGACTCGGACTCGGACTCGGAGTCGGCTTGGATGCCTGAGGGCTTCGCGGAGCTGATGGCGCGCGGCGAGCGCGGGCTCATCATCCGGGGCTGGGCGCCGCAGGTGCTGATCCTGAACCACCCGGCCGTGGGCGGGTTCGTGACCCACTGTGGGTGGAACTCGACGCTGGAGGCCGTGAGCGCCGGCGTGCCGATGGTGACGTGGCCGCGGTTCGCCGACCAGTTCTACAACGAGAAGCTCGTTGTGGAGCTGCTCAGGGTCGGGGTTGGCGTCGGGTCCACCGAGTTCGCGTCGAAGCTGGAGTCGCGCCGCGTGATTGGCGGCGAGGTGGTCGCAGAGGCTATCGGGAGGGTGATGGGTGATGGCGAGGAGGCGGAGGCGATCCGGGAGAGGGCCACTGTGCTCGGCGAGAAGGCCAGGCGTTCCGTGGAGAAGGGCGGATCGTCTTATAATGACATCGGACGGCTCGTGAACGAGCTGATGGTCCGCAAGAGGTCCTGTCGATAGTGCTATCTGATAGTGACCTGGTGACGATAAGAGAATCAGGATTTCTGGCCGCTATTGGGGCGCTGAGGATATTGGGCCCAGGTTTGTAGGTTCAATGACCCAATTTCGTATTTGTTCCCGTATATTTTTGCAACGTTTCTTGCATTGATGACGACCAGCGCCTGCAGGGCGAGCTGGTCGAGGCGGCTGCCGCCCGGGATTCTACCGCAACGCTTATTGGGTCGTGCTTCATAGGTCGGTTCGAAACACACAATCTTTGACCCGGCTCATGCACGGAACGGTCCGAGTAATTTTGTGACTAAGCTAGCTCGGCACGGGGCTGGGGCCGTGCTTAGGCGGAGGGTAAGCATGATAGCTGGCACGGTCCGGCCCAATGAAAAATTATTAATTATAATTTTATTTTATAAGCATGTATAAATAAGGTGGTGTCGAGATAGTATATGTAATGTGCTTACGAATCCAACTTGTACACGAAGATCTATCTACAAACTACGACACACAGTCTGTTTACGGCTTACGAAGATTCACATCCCGTCAAGTACGTCCTGATCTTTGGGGTCGAAACCGTGCAAGTGTCCAGTCCGACCAATAAAAAATTAAAGCTACACGACAACAAAATACAGTCTATCAACGGCTAGAAGCCAACGCTCTGACCCGACCTCTGGGGGTCGGGCAACGCCTTAACAATCAAACACTGACAACCGTAGAGATTTTTGACAACATACAGCAGTAGGTAAAGCAACCTTTTCAGGAGGTAAAGCGTTTTAAATGTCGGTAAAGCAGCTAGACGATCGGCAAAGCAAGATGAAAAAGTGTCATTTGTCTCTCGTGACTGAACAAAAGACGTACGAAAACCACCGACCAACCGCACCGACACCAGTGGGCCTCACCCGACGAAGGGCCAGCAAGTTCCGTAGGCGCCAAGTTGGTGCTCTCGGTCCGATCCTTATAAAAGATGTACCATGGGACATTACACGAACAAGTAAAGTGAAGTTAGCCAAGTTGTATTCAAGCTACCCCATTGTAATCACATCTACTCATGCGAGTTAGGGTTCTTGGATCGAGCCAAAACCCTTTCGCATTGTACTCGTGTTCTTGAATTCATACGATTTGATCTATTTCTCGCTTCTGGACGTAAGATATTACGCCTCTCGGCAGCCTGAACTAGGTTAACCTTTAAGTCTCTTTCGTAGACTAGGGCTATTCGAATACGAAGAGTGCATGAATACTCCTTTCTATTACGTAAATTTTACTGTGCCGATGGTCAGAACATCGATAGTTGGCGCGTCAAGAAGGAGGTTTTCGTTATGCTTTTTCGCTTCGCTTTTCGATGGCTTCAGTTTTCGCTTTGGTGGGAGAGTCCTCGGTCTCTCACCTGTTTTTTGGGGTTTTGCGGTTGTCATCGCTCGGGATAGTCGATCGTGAAGCATCCCCACCTTCGCTGTTGGTCAGGCCTTTCGTTTCGGAAGCCTAGATTTCGTTGCTGACAACGGCGGTGAGCTTCACCTTCAGACCCCGCTCAAGCGGCGTTTGCCTCGACGTCGTTCACCTCGTTGCCTGCCTCACGATGTGTTGGGTCATAACCCGTCCCGTGAGTGCTTCACGCTACTGGCTAACAAGGCCGCGGAGGTTGATACCCCAGCAAGGCTCTTCACGATGATTCTTTTTCGCACCATCACACTCTTTCTATCGTTGAAGACGCTCTCCAGCGCAAGCTTGCAGCCGGGGGCGATGGTCAGGGCAAAGGTGCCGCTGCGATGAGCGGTGGCGCCCGAGTCTAATGGACAGCGGCACGTCCGCCTTCGACACGCCGTATGAGAATCTGGCTGCGGCGGCTTACGTCCTCCACGAGTCCACCACGCCAGACAACCCCATGCTCAAGGAAACCTACGACTGTCTGCGCGTCTATCTCGACGGGACGCTTCAACAACCTGAACCTTCGCTTCGTCAGCACTCCGAGGCGTACAGCTCCCACCGGCTGGGCGCCGACCGTCGGAGTCCGGCCCACGATAGTCGCCGTGGTCGGACTGAGGCCCGCGATCCTTACCCTCCGACTAGAAACGTTTGTCAGCGCCTTGGGGAGCACCGTGACGCTCGTTACACGATCGACGTGCGGAAGCAAGCCAGGAGCGATCGCTACGCCGAGTCCAGGCAGGAGCAGTCTCCTGACCATCGTCGCTGTCGACGCAGCTACGACCACGTCCGGAGCCTCAATCCTGATGAGGTCGGGCCCCGAGCGTTCGGGTCTCACATCCAGAGAGCACCTTTTCCTCAGAGATTTCGCGCTCCGACCAACATCGTCTGATACACTGGTGAGATCAACCCTGCCCACTGGCTCGAGAATTATCGTCTTTCATGCAGATCCGGTGGCGCCGACGACATATTCGCCATCCACAACCTGCCACTCTTCTAGTCCGATTCGGTCAGGTGGTGGCTCGAGCATCTTCAGAGGGACAGCATCCACGACTAGTCCGACCTCCGTCACGCCTTCGTCGACAACTTTCAGGGGGCCTACACCCGTCCAAGTAACTCCTGTGATCTGAAAAACTACAAACAGAACCCCGGCGAATCGCTCTGTGACTACATACAATGCTTTTCGCGCAAACAAAACGAGCTGCCCGATGTGAGCGATGCCGACGTCATCAACGCCTTCACCTACGGTACGACGTCCAAAGCGCTTATCCACAAGCTAGGGTGTAAAAACCCTCGAACGACGTGCGCCCTTCTCGACATCGCCACCACTTTCTCCACCGGAGAGGAGGCTGTCCAAGCCAACTTCGACCGAGATCGGGCTAAGGACAAAGAGAAGTCCAAGGCCGACCGCAAGAACGACAACCACTCCGACCGACACTCCGACCGCAAGGACGGTCGAGACGGGGGAGGCACAAGCAGCAAGAAGCAGAAGAACCGCCGGAACGATGAGGAGTTCGTGAGCGTCACCGAGCGGCCGCCTCCACCTCAAGCAAAGAAGCCGATCGACCACAACAACCACTTCGAAAAGATGCTCGACAGATCTGCACCAACCACACTTTCGACCCGACTCCCGTCAGCCTCAAAATCTTGACCCTGCTGCGAAGGAGGCCGAGGGTAGCGCCGACAGCACCTTTTCTGAGCCAGAGGACTGCCTGATGATCCTCTGCGGGCCGGTGGCTTACGAGTCACGGCGCTATCAGAAGCAGACGTGACGGGAGGTCAATCTCATCGACCCCGCTGTGCCCACCTACCTCAAGTGGTCAGAGGCCTCGACCACCTTCGACAGATCCGACCACCTCGACTAAGTGCCTTAGTCGGGGCGCCTGCCCCTGGTGCTCGATCCGATAATCAGCACCACGCGTCTGACCAAGGTCTTCATGTATAGAGGCAGCGCCCTCAACATCCTCTACATCGACAACTTCAAGGCCATGAATCTCTCGGAGTCCGACCTCCGTTCGAGCAACGTCCCATTTCATGACGTCATTCCTGGGGTAGCGCGGTGCCCCTAGGTCGGATCACTTAGCGAGTCACCTTCGGCGACCGCGACAACTTTTGGACAGAGAAGGTCACCTTCGAAATGGTCAACTTCTCTGACGTCTACCACGCCATCCTCGGTCGACCCACCTACGTCAAGTTCATGGCCGTCTCCAACTACGTGTGCCTCAAGCTCAAGATGTCAGGGCCCAAAGGCGGCATCACTATGACGTCTCGCTTCAAGCACGCTTTCGCCTGCGAGCAGGAAAGCTACGAGCTGGCCGTCGCCCTCGCAGGGTCAGCCCAACTGGAAGAGATCCGCAAGTCACAGGTGTTGACTGCAACTCTCGACTGTAAGCCTTCAACCTCTACGTCCTTCGTGCCGATCGACGATTCCAAGTAGATCCTCCTCGACAGCACCGACCCAACCAAAAAGGCTAGGATCGGGACAGTGCTTTCTAACGAATAGGAAATCACGCTCGTCGACTTTCTCGTCTAAAATCGGGATGTCTTCGTCTGGGCACCGTCTGATATGCAAGGCATCCCGAAGGAGGTCATCGAGCACTCTCTTAACATCATTCTCGACTCTCGACCGGTGAAGTAACGACTCCGACGCTTCGACGATGAGAAGCGCCGTGCCATTAGGAAAGAGATCGCCAAGCTGCTTGATGCTAAGTTCATCAAAGAGATCTACCACTCTGAGTGGCTGGCTAACCCTCTAATGGTTAAGAAGAAAAATAGAAAATATGCGTTGACTACACGAGTCTCAATAAAGCATACCTAAAGGATTTGTTTCTTTTGTCGCGCATAGATCAGGTAGTCGATTCTACTGCCGGCTGCGAAACCTTAACTTCCTTGATGCGTACTTCGGGTACCATCAGATATTCATGCGCGGCTCGGACCAGCCGACTACGTCGTTCATTACGCCCTTCGGCTCGTTCTGCTACGTCACCATGCCCTTCGACCTCAAGAATGCCGGTGCTACGTATCAGCGTTGTATGCAAAAGTGCTTCCACGAACAGTTGAGTCGGAACCTGGAGGTCTACGTCAACGACATCGTCATCAAGACTCGACAAGCAGCCGACCTCATTTAAGACGTGACCAAATTTGTATTCAAGCCACCCCATTGTAATCACATCCACCCACACGAGTTAGGGTTTTTAGATCGAGCCAATACCCTTTCGCATTGTACTCGTGTTTTTGAGTTCAAACAATTTGATCTTTTTTCGTCTCTGGACGTAGGGTATTACGTCTCTCGACGGCCCAAACTAGATTAATCTTTGAGTCTTTTTCGTAAACTAGGCCATTTAAATACGAAGAGTGCATGGATACTTTATTCGATTATGTAAATTTTACTGAGAACACCGACAGGTGGATATTTCAATTTCTCTATATCGTCATGAGTTCAATTTCTACTTTGTTCACATATTTTCTATATTTAGTACTATTTATTCTAAATAGATCACCGTACTTAGATGGATTATCGTCTAATCACGCCGTGCCAGTGATTAAATACCCATGGACCAGCTTGAAGCACAAATTAAATGGGCCAGGCCTTTTCGTGCCCAAGGCAGGCCACAGGACAGCCCATTTGGCCATCTATGCTTATGTCAAAACCAATCTATCCTTCGCACACCTGTTAAAAAGGCCCGGTAACGAAAACAATCAAGGAGACGCATGGGGTGCGCTACACAAGGTTGTGCGTTACCATTCACGTCAGGGAAGATTTTCGGCTGCTGCCATGCCTAGGGCTGAAAATGAGCCTAAAAAATGAATTAAATGGAGAGAGTTGGCTTGAATTAGGGTCAAAGCTAATTTCTATACATTTTAAACTAAAATTTAATAAAAGTTGATTTAGTTTGTGAAGGACGCACAACTTGAACCCTTTTATCACCCTAGTCGTGCTGTAGCGGAGCGGAAAGTGGGACGCGTTGGCACGCGCAGCTACGATCGGGGTCCTGTTCCGTGGCGCGTACGTCATTTTCCAACCTTCCTCCGTCCGACCCCTCCGAGATGGGCTGATTTTCTTTTTCAACCCATTTACTTTGCTGTAAGGACCAGTCCAATTAAGAAGAAAAAATTTGCAGCTAATTTCTTAGAAAATAACAATTGCAACTAGTAAAAAAAACCACCCAGCCCTCCTGCCATGCCAGTTATAAAAAATATTTTACTCTAACAATAGAATTAGAGATAATTGCTTTTGTAACCCTGTTTTGAAGTTTAATAGCCAATTTGACTTTGTTTTTTCAACTTTGGTTATTTAACTCTGCTTTTTGACTATGAACAGCTAATTTGACCTTTCTTTTTCAGCAAATAAGGTCAAATTAGCTATTTAGAGTAAAAAAGCAGGGTCAAAAAAGCAAATGTGCCATAGAAATATATAAAACAATTACAACGAGATTTTATTAGAACAGTGATGAAAATCAATTGTTCCAACCTTAAATCCAATTGTTCCAGTAGTAAAGATTTATTGTTCTAGTAGTAAAGATCAATTGTTTTAACATTATAATCCAGTTGTTCCTATAGTAAAGATCAGTTGTTCCACTTGTAAAATACTGGTTACCGACCGAGCTTGACAAGTAAAGATCAATTGTATGTATATATTGATTTATTATATCAATAATTTCGACTTAATACTGGTCACCGACCGAGTCCGGTGCTTTCTGTTTGGATTGGATCATTTCCGATGATCCGTATATATTTCGTTCGTTTTCATTTTCGATTTTTCTATTTCCGTTTTCGTTCTAAGGTACAAATGTGAAAAAAGAAATGGTTTAGGTACCTTTTTCCGACAGTTTCCGACTATTTTTACCTCTAGAGCCATACCGTGTTGGCCTGTACATATATTTTTTTTGTTTAGTTGTTGGCCGATGATTCGTAAAAAAACCTTGCTGAACGTGATGCGTGACAGCGTGGATGCATTGCGTACGTCGAATGTTTACGGGACGCTGCTTTCATTATGTGCATCAACATCTCACCTTTATTGTTGCATCAGAACTCTGTACTCAGCGTGCAAGTCAGGCGGGTATCATTGTGTCCGCGAGTCACATAGTTACCTGCAAATAAAATATATTGATTTTGTAAGAATCTACCAACTCTATCATTTGATGTAGGGTAAATATACGATCATTACGATAACTTAATAATTTATTCACTTACCACACAATTTATCACTCTATTATTACATATACATCTAATTCAAAAATATTATTAACTTTAAACTAATGATTTTTTATTTGTTCCAGTGAGTTTAAAGTTGGACCTAGAATTAAAATCTCGCATTCAAAATATAAAATTTCAACGAACTTGGCTAAAATTTGTTGGAGAATATTCTAAATAATAGTAGGTAACTTCATGCAAATTTATATAAGTAAAACAAATATAATAAAGTAGCGGAGTTTTGCGAGTTGTTGCGGATGTACCCGCTTGTCCAGTAAACTTTGCGATGAATCATCGTTAAGCCGCGAAAAATATAATATTGATCCGTAAAAACCACTAATATAAACTTTACAAAATGAGTATGCGAGTTTATAATAATACCCATCCCAGATACAACTTAAAACTCTGTACAAGCTTCCACACTCTTGCCCTCTGGGCTCTCTGCTCCTTCCCATGATCCCATCCACAAGAACCACCAGAACAAACACTTTTTTTTTTACCAGCCTAGCTATTGTTTCCCGCCCGGTTTCCACTTCTCACCTGATCAAATATCACAGGCTACTATGCTGATCGGTGCAGTCAACCGTTGCTGCGATCATCGCCCGTCAGGCCGTCAGTACCAGTGGTTTCATCCGGTCAGTGAAAGCACAAGTAATCTGCCTTTCAGATGCATCACTCTGCATTACCTCCTCCTCGCACCTTTCCTAGTCGAACGCGACGGAGTAGTAGGTGTCGTACGTGCACCTCCTCCTCGAGGACATGAGCCTGGCCAGCTTGCGCTTGCAGAGCTCAAACCTCGCCGGCCGGTCGTCGGCGCCCTGCGCGGCCACCCCCCGGTCCGGCAGCCCCAGCTGGCGCTCCAGCTCGGCGAACTCCTCGGGCCGCTGGACCACGTGGTCGTAGCAGATGTACCTCCCACCGGCGGTGTTGTCGCCCATCGCCTCGAACGCGCGGACGTGCGCCTGGGCCACCGTCTCCACGTTCGCCGTGGCGAGGAGGCCGTCGGCGAGCATGGCACGGGCGCCTGTAGGAAGCCATGTACAGCGAATCGGTCAGAGTGGTGAACAACGCATGGCAGTTAATAGTTGCAGCGTGTGTCCGGTGGGTAGGACGGACCTTTGAGGTACGCGATGGATGCGGTGGAGTTGCGGCGGCGGAACCCGGGACCGGTGACGAGCGCGGGGCAGAGGGTGACCAGCTTCAAGTCTCGTCCCCGAGCTTGCCTCCACGCTGCCTTCTCTGCTGCCGTCTTGCCGAGTGCGAACCACAGCTGAAACAAGGCATCACATCAGCAGATTGCTCCAATTTCATCAACTAAAGTATCAACTATAGTTTGATCATCTGAAGGAATAAGAACTTTATGTTTCTTAGATTTATTACTCACCTTATTATCTCGGCAGAAACTCTCATCGCTCCAGCAGTTCTCATCGATGATGGTAGGGAACCGCCGATCATGAGGGTAATTCTGCCTCCACACACACGCTAGCAAGGACGAAGTGAAGACACACTTCCTGAC
Source organism: Zoysia matrella (assembly GCA_001602295.1). Lineage (NCBI taxonomy): Eukaryota > Viridiplantae > Streptophyta > Magnoliopsida > Poales > Poaceae > Zoysia > Zoysia matrella. Next base: position 188,061 of record BCLG01000197.1, read on the forward strand.
GGACTCTGTCCTCACACACGCTTCAATCACCCGCTCTGCTGCTTGGGCTTCTAGGCTCGCCATATGTTTCTGTTCGAAACAGAGATTATAAATGTGAAAACTTCAGTCATGGAAATTTTTTGCCGAATTTCATACTTAGCATATACTCCCTCTAAGACACTATTATTAGTGAAGTGACTACAAAAAAAAATAATGACAATATAATATGATCTATCTGAAGTCTGTACTAGGACATTCGGCTGAACAATAAGCATATAGGCACTGAATTCTTGCATCCAATTAATATATTGCTGGTTGTGGTCTCATTTTGGGCCAGGATTCTGAACGCTTCGGTGATGTCGAACCCGACACCTGCTGGCTGGTGCTAACAACAGTGGTAGCGAATTACAGTAAGGGATATGCGTACGACTGCACCTTTCTTCCCAATCAGTTTTGGTATGATAGAGCCATCACAAGCAGTTGCATAGCACAAACACAAAATAATGATACCGTGACGATACCAACAGCACAGAACCGGGTGGTTTTGTGGTTTGGTTGGTTGCACTGTCAGTTGCCAAGTGGAAATCCCATCAGACAATGGACCACATATGATGGAGACTGAAGCACAGCCACAGCCTTACAGGAGATTTGTGGGCCTTGTGGCGCTAAATTAGGTGAACGTGTTGAAAGGTCGACTACCCTTTGTTAGGCGCAACTGAGGCTAGAATGGGCACGCGTCCTAGAGGATTGATTATCTCTAATCTAGTCAGCAATGTTGCCTTCAGATCAGTTGGAACACCAAAAACGTCAAAAGGTTTGGGCGTTAGGAAGATACCTACCGCTCGAAGGCCCGGACCATCTGATTACTCTCTCTGTTTTTAAATTTATGTCACTGTTGACTTTAAATTTTAATTTTGATCTTTTATCATATTCAAAAAATTAATTCAAATATGTAAAATTCAAAGTTGTAATTTAAATAACTAATGATAATCAAATTTTAACAAAATATATAATTTTTATCAATTTTTTTTTAATAAAACGGTTAAAGTTGAAATTAAAAGTCAACGGTTAGTTTAAGGACGGAGGGAGTATCTTCTTGGTACACTTGTGTTCCTCATCGTATAGCCTCTTCCGACAATCCTACCTGTCCCTGCTTTTGCAACTAACCGTCTGGCTCGTCGACGGAAGCTGTACTTGCAACTTAGACCCAATCATTCAGCGTCGGGTTCAGCACGTACTAATCGGAGTAGTACTGCGATTCACCAGTGCGCAAGGAATCAATCTCTCTTTCACACTCAAAAGCTACTTGGAAAAAGTAAGGCTTGTTGTGTTTTGTTTGCTTACAGGGGCAAAGAAAATTGGCGATCATTGTGGTCTTAATTTAACTGTTTACTGCACCATGGGTTTACAGTTCATACTAACGCGACCCAACTAACCAAAAGTTGCGCGCCAAGTTACTTTGTTTGCCTGTAGGTGCAGAAGTTGGCATGTTGCCATGCCTCGAACAGGACCACGCTAATCAACTGTCCTGAGGCACGGTGACTCGCAAATGGGGACGGCTTTCTGATTCTCTTTTTGCCTCAAGCTACTCCAGGAAAGTGGTTTGTGTCACAAATCGTACTTGATTTGTTGGTCACCGGTTGCAGTCATTTTCATATATCATAAATGTGCCCAGTCTTATGCTAGATAGCGAAAGTTATATTGGTACGCAAGGACGGCATATTTTACCAAAAAAAATTTGAATTCTAAAGCGATGTATTTTCTTGAGACCGATGAGTTCTACGATTCAGTTTTTCAACATGGAAAAAAGAATCCTAGCCACTTTGACCTGTGCAAATGCACAAGTCAATGTAGGTGCAAAGTTCAATTGAAGTTTCTAACGTGGGATGTGAGCTAACGACTTGGGAGGTTAGTATATGCTGTCAGCAGGAGTAGAAGCAGAAGTAGCGGGTCAAGTTTGTCGCGCTCACCGTGTAGCCGGACATGCCCCCGGGGTCGACGAAGCCGGAGGTGTAGAAGACGCCGGCGCAGCCGTCGAACGCGCGGTGCAGGCTCTCGGGGTCCATGACGTTGGCCATCACCGTCCAGACGCCGTCCCGGCCGTCCTCGCCGAACATCTCCATCTCCCTCAGCTTGTCCAGGTCCTCTGCCAGCCAATAGCACAGTGCACCAAACAGACACAAGTCAAACTAAGATGGTAATTTCCGTTGCTCACAAATTCAGCTGAAAATAGTTTAGAGCCCTTTCCGTGTCGCCGTAATGTAATAACAGCAAAAACAGTATGTGCACGGACCTGTAGGTGATCTCTTCCTTTTACTCTCGTTCGCACATCCTAGTCTACGACAGTGTTTCTTATCCACCGTATGTGTGTCTAGTGCGCAGCACGCATGCGGAACACCGGGAATACCAAATCGCTAGTGGACAGATGCGTAGCAGGTGTGAGAAAGATTTTGAGTTATCCAAATGGCACATCACTGAGTAAAGTTGCGTAAGTTGAGGTGAAGCTATCAGAAACCTAAAACCCTGGCCTTGGTTCACCACGGCGCCACTAGAAGTACCCACTTGTTTTCCAAAAGGTTGTTTTCTTTCTTGCCAGGGGATTGAGAGGGGGCCAGCCAGTATGGAAGGTTTTGGATATTTTTTTTTCTCGAACACGTAAGAGAATAAGAAAGTTATGATATCCCAGGTCAAAAACTAATGATAAATTAACCTTTCAGATGATGCAGAACTTAACAGTGGATTGGCACCAAATACGAACTGATCATACCGCGGTTGACCAGAAGTTTTCTATCATCCCTTGTCTATATCAGAAAACGTGGTGCCGGCTCAGTGGCGGACCCAGCAATTGAAAGTTGGGTATTCCTGTCCCGCTCAAAGTTTTCGAAACCGAATTGAATCTAATTTTTAGTGAGTTAACTGCTACAGTGCTAGGTTTAATTTTCTATCAAAAACCTATCATATACCTAAATCAAACTAGACTGGTTTCATCAAAAACCAAAAAAACCGGTTGGTTTTCACTGGTTTCCAATTTCCAAACCTGACTCCACTTAGAAAGAAAATTTTAGTGTAACAAAAAATAGAGAAATTACCTAACAAAATAAATAAGGCGCACATTTCTTCTTCATTTGCCTCTAGGATCTATATACAATAGCATATGCAGAGATAAGAATTGATTTCTATTACCAAAGATAAGAAACAATATTTTTTTTCATTTTCTATGAAGCCATTTATGCAAAAAGATAAGAAATAAAAATTGATTTGCCTTATCTACAAAAAAAATATTTTCAGTCACCAAGGTACTTAGTCACTTTATGTGTAAAGTTATTTATTATAACTATTTTATCACTAAAAATCTTGATCGCATTTTTGTCACTAAAACGTTCTCACTATACGTATATAGTAACCAACAATTAAATATATTGGTCATTAAAACTGTATAACAATTAAAAAAATCTTGGTAATTAATTGCATTTATCAACCAATGAGCATATATCTTATTCACTAAAAATATATATCAACAATAAAAGTCAAATTATAGTCACTTTGTCAATTTTTAGTGACAAAATTTTTGGATCACTAAAACTTGGTGACTAGATTTCTGGCAATGGATTTTGCTTCCAGAGATGAATCTTTGGGCTGTGCCGCTGTGGGACGAAATAATGGCTAACTGAAAGTATATTGAGTCTATTTTAAATTATTAACATATACATATATAATACATACGTAATAGTTTTGCAAAAAAGCTAGATATCGGAATACCCAGCCATCATGAGCGGTCCGCCACTGCCGGCTCCATGCATGTCTGATTGTGTGGACGTCTGGAGTAGTCTCAATCGGACGCAGGCACCAACCGGACGAATCACGCGGCGGTTTTGAAAGAATCATTTTTTGAGAACTAGTAACAGTTTTAAAAGAATTGGAAACGAACGTGAGAATCATCGGCGTATGTTTGCGCTACGATTTCCACGTGGTCAAAGCTCAACGCGAAGGATGTGTGGTTCCGGCCGTCTTCCCCGCGTAATTAAAGTTTATTCGATCCTTCCTTCCGTTCTGGAGTAGCAGCTGAAGGCGGTTGCAGTTTCGCGTGCCGATTTTTTCCAATGGAGAAGCAGGTCCATTTTGGTTTCCTTTCTTGTTCCTTTGCGCAGGTTAGCGGGCAAGTTGATCAGTCCGACAGGTAATCAAGGGGAGCTGAGCAATCAGGCTTTCAGGAAGTGTCTTTTCCAGTGGAAAAAAATAGGATTAATTTGATACATGACATTATAATTTTGTAAACTTTAAAATATGTCATTCGAATTTACGTGTTATTCACTTGCAGGGCCTCATCTATAATTAACACATCGATGTCATATTTTAAAGTTTGTAAAATTGTAATGGCATATATTAAATTAGCTCAAAAAATTTCATTAGAAAAAAATACTACCTCATATTTTAAAATATTGATACCGTTAACTTCTAACATTATTTTTAAATAAAATAAATAATAAAAAATAATCTTAAAAATTAATGGTGTTAGTTTTCAGATGGAGTAAAAGGAGAAAGATGCTATTCTAGGAACTGACAGGAACAGCGAGTGAGCGAGCCAGCGTTTCTACGGTTAGTGCTTAAACTACGAGTCTACGAGCTTGGGATAGTGCACCAGACCAACCCACCAAACCCGTTGCAGCGGTAGGTACCATTCTAATACCGCAGCGCGCAAGTCGCAGCACTCGCAGAGCCCGGGAAATGGCCGGAAGCATCATCGTGCAAAGAGGAAAGGGACCGTTCAATTCAGCATTGCGAGAATCCGTCGTCGGCTAGCCACAGCCAGCACGCCGAATTGAAAGCTCAGCTAAGATAATCCCGTCTCCCCTCGCCCGTCTTTATCAATGGGACAATACGCTGGGAAAACCGAAAAACAATTCCTATACTGGGGCTGGGCACGCCAAAGCACGTGATGGTCAGTTCGTTGTTGACGACTTGGTCAATGCAGAGACGTCGCGCAATCTACGATAAGCTAAGCCCTGCTCTGCTTCGCGTTTACCGGCGAATGAGAATTCCGTCGATCGCGCGTGGGATACCGAACGCCCACACCTACTCCGGCGTCCCAGCCTCCCAGGCGAGAAGCGTGACGAGAGCGGCGAAACCGACAGCAGATGAAGTCCACGTCGTAGGACGGCAACCAGGCGGGGGGCACCTACGCGCAATTGCGCGAGTGGAAGGGAGAGGCCGACAGACGATCCGCGACAAGCGGCAACACGACGGGGACGAGAGGAAGCGAAGGTGGTGGTTGCGAGGACGGAACGAGACGGGATGACTGACCTTGCGTCTCGAGCGCGAGCCGGACGGTGTAGCCGTGGCGAAGGAGGCGGTCGACGACGGCGAACCCGACGAAGGAGATGCCGCCGGTGACG
>BCLG01000197.1:194961-206255 GCA_001602295.1 Zoysia matrella
GACCGTCGGCGCCCCACCCCGCGACTCGCCACCGCCCCTCCGCTTGACTTCTGGTGCTCATCGCCCCACGCGGCTGCCGGCGCCTTGCCGCCACTCTGTTGCGCCCGGCCTTGGCGTCTCTCGCCTCGACTAACCACCGACCCTCCGCCGGACTCCCACTACCCGATCCTCTGCTCGACCGCTGCCTCGCCTCAAGCTGTGGGTGTGAGCTACGCGCCTGACAGGTATCCGAAACCAGAGGGGCGCGGGTTCGTGTCTGAGATGTCACCTGCGGGTCTGGATCTGAGATCTCACCCGCGGGTTGCATCCGTCGCAGGAGGGTTTTTCCTTCACCCAATTTGTTGCCATGCCTAGGATCTGCACCAGCCACATCTACTTCTCAAGCTGCATCTCCACATGGATCCCTCTCGCGGAGCCTCTGACCTGCATAAACAGACACCAGAGGAGTTGACCGTCAAGTTGGTGTGTCGGACGCAGCCAGGCTGCTAGTAGCGGGTAGCTCCTGCCACGGGGAGGAATAACAAATTGCAGTACCATTCCGAACCTGCGTCCGGGTCACAGCAGCGATACGCTGCTGAGATAGATAGTCTTCGGAAACCAAATACTGGGGCATGTTGCATATGCATAACAGTGGATCAAGTATTTTTTTTCTGTTGCATGCAAAGTGATCCATTGTTTAGATGCTAGAGTACGTGTATACAATAGCCAACATTTTTTGTTTAGCACGTGATTCCTTATTTAGATGCTCGAGAACCATATGCCAAGCTGTTCATTTTATAACATTACGAATTCACATGGTTGCATACACAACGAAAAATCAGCAACAACGGCAACAAACACCCAGCTAGCCCAGTAGAGCTGTCTCGCCTCACACCGAAGCCCACGCATTGTGCGGCGGCACGCCCGCCGCCCTGATCATGTGCCAACTTCTGCTCCGCTCTGTTCCATTTTCCCTTCCGGTCGAGTCCCGCCGCTGCGTGGAACGGCCGGCATGGCGTGCAGCTTGCTGGGCCGCTTCTATCGACGTTGATCACTCTGACGGACGCAAGCCTGGTATAACGTATAACTCGCGGTGTAATACGTAGTTGCTGTTCTGTTCACCTCTGCGTCCGAGAAGCAAGGCTGCTGCTGCTGCTGCGGTCGTCGTCCTCGTCGGAGCCGCCGAACTCGGCGGTGGAGAGGTCGCCCGTGAACGCCATCCGCCGGAAGAGCTCGATGTCCGCCGAGTACCGGCTGGAGTCGTACGCCGTGCTCTGCCCCAGCTTCACGCCGTTGGTCAGGTCCGCCGAGGTGTCGTCCACGTCCAGCGATCGCCACACCTTCCACCACGAGGCTTTCGATCAAAACCGACAGAAAGCTACGACGCTTATGCCTACTGCTACACTGGATGAGAATGAGGTTTACCTGCACCATCCGTGGTCTCTTGGCGGCAGAGTGGCGCACGCACGCCGCGGCGGCCTCCACCATCCGTCGCATCTGGGTCTTGGAATACCGGCCTTCCAGCGCGGGATCGGCGATCTCTTTGAAGTCGTCTGTTTCCAACGCGTCCACGAGGAGAAGCCGGGCCTGCAATGCATCAACGTGAGCAGATGGTGTGGAAGTGACACAGGTAAAGCTAGAGATTCACGCGCGAACCCATTCGACTAAGCTCTCTTCTCCCAGGGGTTGAGACGCGTCCACGGGCTTCCGCCCAGTGATGAGCTCCAGGAGCACCACACCGAACGAAAACACGTCAGATCTGTCGGTCAGCTTCCCGCTTGATGCGTACTCTGGTGCCATGTACCTGCGAAGTTATGTTGTTAATGATCAGTACTAACTCAGAGATGGACTTTGCCATTGGCTTCAGATCCTGTTAAGATTCACGAGGACATTTTCTGAACAAAAAGGCACAGAGACGACTTGTTTGCCGGATCAATTCAGGTGTCAATATCTGGCCGAATTGTGCAGGACTACACATTTGCATAATTAGTGTAAACTTACCCGAATGTGCCCATCACGCGCGTCGATATATGCGTCAGAGAATCGTTGGTCAGTTTGGCAAGCCCGAAATCTGCAACCTTTTGCACCCCCACCATAGCAAATAAACCAGTCTTCAGTAAAAGTTACAGAAATTCAGAATCAACCATGGGGCGATGAATGTAGTAGTGCAAACCTTTGCTTCGAAGGCGTTGTCTATAAGAATGTTCGCCGATTTGATGTCTCTGTGTATGATCCTAGGATGACCTGCATGTGTACGAGAGTAATCCTTAGCTGTGGAACACGTACTGAATACCAGCGAGGAATGAAATCTACTACGTGTCACTTACAGTCTTCGTGCAGGTAGGTCAATCCACGCGCTGCTCCGATCGCAATCTTCATCCGCTTGTGCCATTCCATCACCGGAAGCCCTTTGCCTGCTCATCACATTTGACATTTCACGTTTGTCAGGCACGTATCTGCACAGGATTCGTGCGCGGTGGAAGACGAAGCAAGCTAGTTAAGCTCACCGTGCAGGTGGTGCTCGAGTGTGTTGTTGGGCACGAACTCGTAGACGAGGAGTCGGTTTTTCTCGTTGACGCAGTACCCGACGAGCGTGACGAGGTGCCGGTGGTGGATGCGGCTGATGATGTCCACCTCGGCGCGGAACTCCTTGTCGCCCTGGCCGCTGCCCACCTTGAGCTGCTTCACCGCTACGCGCCGCCCGTCGCTCAGCGCGCCCATGTATACCTTCCCGAACCCGCCCTCCCCGATCACGTTCCCCGCCGAGAACCCGTCCGTGATGCTCACCAGCTCGTCATAGGTGAACCATGACTTGGACCCCGAGAAGTCGTACGAGTTCGTCCCGCTCGGCGGCGACGACGGCCCGTTCGACGGCATATACACCTCCGGCGAGACCATACCTGCACGAGCACGAGCGGTGTTTACTGTTTATATGTCATGCATGAATACGGCAGAGGCGACGGTAACTTAATAAAGATATGGACACTGACGTTCTGGAATGATGCTGCTGCTCCTGCGCTTCCTGCTCCGTTTGTTGAAGCACACGCATATGAACAGCGAGGCCAACGCCAGGATGAACCCGGCCACGGAGACTCCTATGACCACTTCGGTCTTCATGGTGCCGCCCGAGCCTCCCGGAGGCGGAGCCAGTGGTGGTGTCACCGGAGGGGGAATTGTCGGGCCTTGCCACGATTCCGAAGGAGATCCGGAGGCCGGCATGATCACCGTCACGGCCATCGGTGGAGGAAGAAATTTCGAGCCTGAGAAAGAAGCCGGAGGTGCCTGCGCCGCGGTGGCCGGCTGCGTCCCCGGCGTCGTTGGAGCTTCTTGCGAAGGCGGCGGTGATTGTGTCCCAGCAGGAGGCGTGGAAGCTGACGCGTTATCCGGGGAAGGTGAAGAGAACGCGTTTGCTGCTGCGGGCTTCTGTGACGACGATGAGGGCGGTGGCGACGCTTGTGGCGTGTTCCTCGATTCCGTAATCGATGGCGGTGTCGATGTCGCGGGTGCCGGCGGAGAAGACTGCGGAGGCGGGGACGGAGGCGGCGTTGACGGGGATTGGGGAGGAGGGGACCGGCTTGTCGGGGCCGGCGAGGGTGGAGGCGAACCCGGAGGAGGCGGGGACGCTGTCGGGGAACTCACAGGTGTTTTCACGGAAGGTTTCTCGGACGGCGGGCCCGGGCTGTTGTTGTGGGTTGTAGGTACCGGAGGTGGCGGGGACGGCGTGGCCGGCGGAGGCGGTGGCGAGTGCGGGGGAGGAGGCGGTGGCGAGTGCGGCGGAGGCGGTGGTGAGTGCGGAGGAGGAGACGCCGGTGAAGCCTTCGGCGGAGGTGGCACCGACGACTTCGGAGGCGGCGGGGGCTCCGGCGGGCCCTCCGCGGGGGCTCCCGCCAAATGCTCGGTTGATTCCATCAGGACGCGCGGCATCACACGCGGCCGCGCGCTCAACGATGTGTTCAACGTCGATGCCGACGCGCCGTGACAGAGCCTTCAGGTGCGAAAAATGGCATCCCTCGCACGCTTCCAGCTGTGGCGGCCGGACCTCTCAGACAATCATCGACGGTCCGGCGGCAGGTGGAGCTGAGCGGGAATGGAGACGCGGAATGCGCCTCGCCGTAGCAACAAGACGGGCCGGTGTAATGTCCCTGTGCTCTTTTCGATTTTTTTTTTCGAACTGTTTTTTCGTCCGCTTGCTTTTCTTGGACGGGTGGCGGTGGTGGAACAGAGAAGCTGCATGGGGGCCGTCGAGAAATCAGGGCGGCCGTAGGAGGAAACCGGCGCCAGCTCGAGAGCTCGCGAGGAAGACAGCTGAGCAACAGAAAAGCTGTTGCTTGCAAATGAAATGTTTTGCGAATTTGATCGCACGAAACAGGAAGCAAAATTCTCCTCCGAAACTTAGTAGTGCCCAGAAAACAGAAAGGCTGAAAATTACGGCGTCCAGGCTAACACGGGCCAACAAATTATTAGAAACATGTTCTGGTCATCTGCGAGTTATGAACGGACTGCGTTGGGCTGCTGTCATTACGGCCCATATAGTCTCAGGACATTTTTGAATTCTTGGGAATTTGCTATAAGACACTAGACACTATTGGCAGAGCTCCATGAAGCTGTTTCTAATCAGATAATCTATGTCAAATGTTATTTTATGTTATTTTTTTATAGAAATGATTTTTATTTGATTTTATGAAGTGATTTTTCAAAATAAACTAAAAGATTAGTAGCTGAAAAAATAGCGTCTCCTTGTTCTCTGTGAAGTCTTTGTATGTTTCAATTTCAATCTAAGATAATTATTTTCAGCCATAAATTCACTTCTCATAAAAAATATCACTTCTTATAGAGAATTATTTTTAAGAAAGTTCTACCAAAGGGAACCTCAATTGTCGGACCAGCTACGGGATACTAAGACAGATTTATTTTACAGACCCAAAACTAAGATTTTATTTGTTGTTGGACACTGTCAAGTTTTTTTTTCTTAGTGTCCAGTATAATATGAAATCATGTAATGTCCCATATCAGTTTTCACATTTTTAAACGTACCCTAGAAAAAATTGCCTTATTTATTCTTTCAACAGAACAATATATAGTTTTGAAACTAAAGATACACAGTTTTTTTTTTCGAGTGTAAAACAAGCGCTACGGCCTACGCGTGGTTGCATCATCACTGTCTCTGTATCCTGATTATGCAGCTTAATTTGGATATTTAATTTCCTTCTCTGCATGGAAGAAACGTATCATCTCTACGAAATTCAAATCTATCCATCCCCTGTCACAGTCGTACCGGGACTGCTTATAAATATAGCATGCGAAGAACGTTAAACATCACGTGTTGTAAGCATATTTTTGTTCTTTGCCCTTTTCTATCTTCGGAAGAATAATGCCCTCCGATCCTTCTCCACCTCCGCACCCCCCGCCCCCCCCCAAAAAAAAAAGGTTCCCTAAAAACGTCATTTTAAGACTCCATAACATCACTAGCAGAACCAGGTCCTGTCATCCTGTTCTTCCCTTCACTTAAGGGCTTGTTCGGTTGCTATACTCTCTATATAGAATAAGTTATCTTAAGTTAATAGCTTAATTTTTATTTATGAAAAATTTAATTAGGGTGGGAATCAAACTCGTTCTATACTTGTATTTTGTCTTCTGCGATCCAGTTTCATTCCATGACGAGGTGTGGATTCATTTTGGATTATAGAAGGAGAAAATATAAAAATAGCCGGGTTTGATTCTCACTCTAATGAAATTTTTTATAAATAAATAAAATTAAGCTATTAACCTATGACTTATCCTGGGAATCAATCCTCTTTGGAATGATTCCACATGCCCTAAGTAGGAAATAAAGTATTGTCCACGGCCTTGTAGATGAAATTTGAGGGTAGAGCATGGGAATCTGACCTTTCTACATGCTTTAACATCTCTAGCTAATATCAAAACTTATTCTAATTATAATCTAATATGAAGTCCTAGCAACTTTTCTTCATTTAAGTTCAAATTCAAGTATCTTGATACTTGCTTGCTAATGCCAATTGGAAGTCTCATCAGTAAGGAACCCCAGTGCAACACCCTTGCAAGTTCAGGAATCAGGAACCGGACAGGACTTGAACCCCAGCTAGAACAATTGTTCGTTGTCAGTTGACTCCTCCGGTAGGACTTGGCTCTACCAGTGTGGCACCTCGTTTTCGAAATACACTGTCATACACGTATCAGTCCTTGGATCAGTAGCTGATACGCATAACACAACAGAATGTATATCGAAAGCATACTTAAAAAAATATATACCTAAGACAGAACTTTTAACGGCTCGCGGTGAGGACCTCTATGATCCTAACACCGATTGGCCAGCCAAAAGCGAAGCAAGCAACGGAACACCAAAGCCCACATCCACAAACAAACTTGAGAAGTAGAACGAAAACCCAGCACGTCGTCATCTACGCGGTCCTCTCTATTTAAAACCACAAATGCAAATGGGTGAGTATATAAGGTACTTAGCAAGCTCTAACACTAGGCAAGGATATATGTATAGATGTACATTTGGTTATAGCAAAGATGAGGCTACGGAGTTCAATTTTTGCGAAGAGTCAGTTTTTATGCAAGGTTCACTACAGAAGATTTTTAAAGGGAAGCAAAAACATTTGTTGTCTGTACTTTAGTAGGTTAGACCTGAGGGAGCATAAACCATTCCCGCCAGTTCTTAAATTTTAACTGGAAGAGCCTCCGCTATCTCATCCCACTATCCCATCCAGACACTTTTCAAAACACGGGCACCTATACCCACTCACACGTCAAGGATATCATAAACAAACTAATCGTAGGGTACCCGAACAAATAGCATGCCAATACCGTGATAACGACCTATCCGAAAAGATTTTACACTCTGCAGAGATTGTACACTGTACCCATAGGTTATGCTACTCTGATCAATAGAGTTGTATAACGCTTACCCCACAACTACATAGGTTTTCACAGATTCCACTCAAAACGCATCCAGGGGCTATCCGTCGGGGTTTCACTCTCGATGACGCGACGGTATATTTCCGGAGCCGGATCGTGAAGATTTACCATAGTCACGTTTTTTTCTGGTCCCCTACAACACCGAGTATTATCAAACCAGGGGCTATATCCGTGGGCTTACGGTCCTATGACGCGGACAATTACATGGTAGAAAGCCGGGCAGCGAGTTATCTCACGCCTTGCTCTTGGCCTCTTGTGTCACTTCGACCTCTTAGTGGCTCGATGTGGAGAACCTACATAGCGGGGATAAGTCCCGCCCAAAATATACAGGTTCTGTGGTTGCACGAAATTGCTAAGTCGAGGACTAACGAACCGATCCTTATATGGCAGGGGTGGCGGACTGGTCCACAGTAGGTGGACCACACCGAAGACTATACACCTATCACCATCACCTCATGTGAGCCCCACCCTACGACCAGAATCACCCATCTCCACCTAGCACCAGTTGCACTAATTCCATCCCGTTTTATTTACACACACCAGCAAACACAGTTTAACGCATTTTATAATAAATAGTGTATGGTGTAGCGGTGCGAGACACCGCAATTGGGGTTCTAAGCATTTTACTAAACAAGGCAATTCTCCGTTCTTTAAAAATATTTAAAGACGAGAGACCTATCGTTAACAAGGAGGATATTGCCAACGGGTAATCAAGGTACTCAATATTAATGTCTAGAAACGACACTAATATCAGTAAAACAATCAATCAAGTAGGATTATAACTAACACAATATTTTAAATCAAAATATTATGTATAGCAGAATAGATAGGCACTATAGGAGCATTAGCAAAATATAGGTTCAATATGATCAAGGGATTAGAGCTTGCCTGCAAACTACTAATCTTCAGAGCTTGAGGTCGGAGTTTAAGATCCAAATCTTTAATCTCTGGCTTTGCGTCCAAATCTTTGTGCTTTTCTTCACACGTGGACCTTCTGGCTCCTCTTGAAGCTTGACACTTCCTTACACTCAGCGTGATCTACACGAAGAAAGCCTAATAAAACTACTGCGAAAGACACAAAGCAAACTCCAAATAAGAACCAATTAAACACCGCGAGGAAAAACTAGTATAAGTCATGCATGATGTGATAGCTGATATATTAAGCTATGGCTTAGTGGAATGTATACTAGATTCGATGCGAATGGAGACACCACAGTATGGGTGCCATGGTTAGGCCATGGTGCACGTGCATCCGGGCCATACGACGTCGCATGACAATCGTGCATGCACATCGCATGCAAGTGTATGCACAGGTATATTGGCATAAGTTGCGGATATGTGGAGTGTATAGTGTACCATTTAGTTATCTAGTTCCTAGTATGTAACCTCTAGTGTGTAGAGATTAATTATATGATTCTAGGCTTATTGCTAAACTAGTATGGTTCACTGGCGCTTACGTGCACTAATGCAGGTAAGATGTATATGCGTCTATTCAACATTCACTTCCCATTATGTAGGTGATCTTAATAATTACTGAGTGGCTAATAATTAGCTATTGAGTTATTCTTGTAGTTATAGCATTAATGCTAAATAGGCAGCACGTGCACTAGCATGGGCCGATGTGTTGCACGTGCTTCCTAGTGACTAATTACTTGACTCTACAATTACAACTAAACTACCACATTAAGAGGATGACGTCAACTATGGTGCGGTGTAGGCATAGTGCTACTGTTAATTATCTAGTTTATACATATATGAGTGCATCATCCTAAGTGCTCAATGATTAATCACCTAGTTTAATTTATATAATTAAACTGCTAACGCTAACAAATGGTACATGTACTAATACATGCTATTGCATGAGTGAATGCATGGCGAGACACTTATGGGCTGCTTTCTAATTACATACTTCCTAATATTTAGCTACTAGAGTTTAACTATTAATCCGATAATTCTAACCTTAAATTAGATTACTTAGTGCGAACAGGGTTGCGCATACTAATGTGTGCTAAACAATGAAGTCAAGCTATGGTGGGGTGTACACTAGCTTATTATGAACCTATGCTTAAGAACGCATCATAGTTAAAGACTTGCACTAACAACGATAAAACAAATAGAAAGAACAACGATTAAACTCCATGAAGGACTACTATTAAAACAAACAAGCAAGAGCGGATGTTGGTTGAGGTTTGAATGATTCGATGTGGTGGGGCTTGAGACACCGGTTCCAACGGTGCCAAAATCACTGAAAATGAAGTTGAGGTGTGGTGGTGGTGAGGCGAACAAGGTGTTCACGATGGAAAACAGGAAATCCCCCGTGGACACATTACTCGGCACGTGTCCACGGCTGTTGGGTGTATGCAGGTGTGAATCAGAGAACAACCTCATGGTTACGCTGCCCGGTCCGTGTCCACTGCTGGACACGTGCGGGCGCGAAGTGGTGAAACAGCCTCGTGGTCACATAGTTTAGCCAGTGATCTCGGCCGTCATAGGACATTGTCGGTGATCTGTGATCGTGCTGTGGGTCACACTGTCGGTGCCGTGTACAGGCTTTAGGACACGTGCGCGAAGCCCGGCAGTGACCCAGCTCTGAGGCGCATGGTAGACAAAGTGTACGAGCCCGTGGACAGGTGACTGAGTCCGTGTTCGTGTTTGTGGACAGGAGGCTGTGACAGAAAACTTGAAAAGGCTGCGGTGACACACGGCCCGGCCTGTGTCCACAGCCCCTGGACACATACGTGTCCAGAATTGGGAAAAATCCCATGGACACGCGATTCGGCCTGTGTCCACGGCCCCTGGACACATGGGTGCCCAGAATCGAGGATTTCTCCGTGGACACAGAGTTCTGTGACGTGTTCGTGGACACGTGAACATGTGAGCTGTGATCGTGTCCGTGGACACGTGGGCTGTGACCGAGTCCATGGACACGTGGACACGTGAGTTGTGACCGTGTCCATGGACACGTGGCCACGGGAAAACTGTCACAGTGTCTGTGGACACGGGAAAGCTGTGACGTGTCCATGGACACATGGACACATGAAATCGTGACGTGTCCGTGGATACGTGGAAGTGAAAGTTCGGGGTTTTGTGAAAGTTCAGAAATTCGTGGACACGTGAGTCGTGGCTGTGTTCGTGGACATGTGAGCTGTGACCATGTCCATGGACACGTGAACACGTGAGAACTGTGATCGTGTCTGTGGACACATGGACACGGAAAAACTGTGACGTATCTGTGGACACGTGAAATCGTGACGTGTCCGGGGACACGTGGACATGTGTTTGTGTCTGTGGACACGTGCTTCGAGTCCGGTAGTGACCCAATTCGGGGTCACAGAAGCATGACCGTGTCCAAGTTCGTGGACACGCGCTCTGGGTCCAGTGGTGACTCGGCTCGGGGTCACGGGATTGTGACTGTGTTCAAGCTTGATTTGAGGTCACAGGAAGGTAACCGTGTCCGAGCTCTAGGACACATGTGAACGGATCAGCCGGCTACCGTGTCAGGGACACGTGCCGACTACCATGTCCAATTCTCAGGAGTGCGGGTGTGCGTAAGGGTGTTTCTGCAGTTACAGAATTGAACAACGGGCTTAATGTAAAATGAATAGGACTATACCGTAACTAAACATGAAATTGGGGAGCTTTCTGTAAAAAGCTTTCCAATTGGCCTGTTGAGGCCGTGGCCCCTGTCCAGGGTGCGGGGACTGCAGCAGGTGGTCGGTCCACACCGTCGCCGTGGACCTCGCCGGCGTCCAGGCGGCAAGCTAGCCGGAGGGGCAGGGACTTCCGGCTGGGGACAGGCAGAGGCGCATGGGGAGCCTCCCTGTCGACTTGGTCGGTCGGGGGTGCGTCGAGGAGTGCTGGCAAAAGTGAGGTCGCAGGGCATGGCGGCGACGCACGGCGACTGGGTGCACGATGGCTGGAGGGGCTTGGGCTTTGGGTGTTGGAGAAAGAGGGCGGCGCGGTGATGTCTCCTAGGGGTGCTACAGGGCTGGGAAGGCACGGCAGCGCGCTGGCGACGGGCAGAGGCGGCGCTCAGCGGAGCTTGTGATTCCGATGGAGAAGTAGGTGAGCTGCGTGCTGAAGCTTCTCAAGGGCTCAGAGGAGCCGGGGAGACGCCGTGTCGTACCGTCGACAGAGAGTGGGCAGCGTACCACAGCAGAGCACGGTGCCGGCGGCCTGTAGGGTCAGAGACGGCTTGAGGCGGTCTGGGAAAGGTGGAGGAGCTTTCTGCGGTGCCGAGTGAGTCACCTGGAGGTGAAATCGGTGTTCAACGCCGGCGAATTTCCGGCGGCGGCCGAACGGGAATGGGGAAATTGAAGTCCGATTGGGTGGTGGTGAAGATCGAGACTTGCGTGGAAGTGTGAGGGCGACCC
>BCLG01000197.1:206436-225209 GCA_001602295.1 Zoysia matrella
CAGTGGGAGGCCGGCGCTCAAGAGGAGGCCGAGCTCACTGCCATCGCGCGCGGGGCGTCGGAAGGCAGGTGGCAGGGGTGCCTATGCATGCGCAGCACTTGGCAGTTTACATGCGCGTCGTGGTGGTGCAGGCAGAGCTCGTCCAGCACGTGGCGAGGCAAGTGGCAGCTACACGCGGGGTGCATGGCGTGCGAGTGACAGCGCGGCGCCGTCGCTGACGGGCGCGAGAGGCAGGGAGGAGAGGAAGAAACGTGCGCAGTGCTGGGCCGCCGGTTGGGCCGTGAGAAAAGAGGAAAAAGGAGACGGCTGGGCCAGGGAAGAAAGGAGGCGGCCCAATGCCAAAATTTGGGAATTGAATTTGGATTGAAATCAAAAGGATTTTCAAAGGAGTTCAATTAAATTTAAATGAGATACTAGAAAGCAAACGGAAAGAAAAGAAAAACAAAGAGAGTCAAATACTTGTTACACTTCCAAATTTTTTTAACATTTTGAAATTCTCAAATTAGATAAATTTTAATTTAGTGAGGATTTTTCCTTTTGAAAGAGGAAAAAAGTGAGGAGATGAGAAGGAGAAGGAGAAGGAAAAGTGTTAGAGTGATTTGTTAGAAAAATTTTGAATTACATATTTTTTAAATTAGTCCTAAAAATTTGGATGTCACAAGCAGTCTAGCTGGCTTCCACCCGACCAGACTCGGATAGAAGCTTCCTGCTGCTTGGTCACCAAGCCGGTCTATCTGGTCTTCATCTAGAAGGAAACTCTTTGCTTGACCAGCAAGAGCAGAAAGAGAGTTCTCTTTTGGGACCCACCGCTAACCGCTTGGCCGCCAAGGCTTTGCCTGATTATTACTACTCCTAACATCTGTTATGTTGACCCGCTTGATAAGGATTTTGTCTGGTTTATTCTGGTTTTCCTGCAAGTCAACCCATCAACTTGTTACTTTGTCAGCCTTGATGGTGAAGAAAGACGTTGCCGTGTCTCTTTGGACCGATTGGCAGGCAGATGCAACTTGCAGGTAGAGAGACAAATCGGTACTAGACAATGCCATTTTTTATGAACAAAAGATGAGAGAAAAAAAAAGAGTTGCATGGTGAGCTATATCAGTATCTCCAGCAAGCTTAATATTTAGGCCTCTTTTTATATTGCTGGAATTTTTTTGAATTCTATATTTTTCGTATAAAATTAAACTGTTCCTTATCAACTTGTTCCATTCCAAAGGATACCTATAGTTTGCTGAAGAGCGCTACGGCTGAAAGTTAATGAGCAATGCTACTGTACAGCTTCTTTACTTTGGTACCCTCTTAACTTGATCACTATTTCCAGCTGACCGCGAATTGTCCACCAGTGTGCGTTCAAGAGTCAGGGTGAAACATAGTGGTGTGCCATCCACAATCTTTCGACTCCATCGACGCTCGTCACGACCATATGGAATAATTTCACTCTCCAGTGAACCATATTTTCTTGTTTGACACACTTGGGTCCTCCACGTTTTTGTCGGAATGCAGAGTCCAGAGAATATTTTGTTCTAGAAAACCGCGACCACGGCCACCCGCAAACCACCACAGCACCTTTTCCACATGGTCGCGAGTGATGGGCACCGCTTCTAGTAGAGCATCTCAGCGCCTGCGAGAAGATAGTCATCCTGCGGTAGCAGATGCGTCGTATTGCAAGCGGGGCTGGAACAGGAACAGAACATTCCATGCGTGCTTCTAGCAGCCGGGGTAGAAGAAGCGTTCACCGTGACGGGCGGACGGATTTAAAGCGGGAGAAGTTGGGCAAGCGGCGGCTGGAAAGTGGACCTCTGGAAGAAGCTCCACTCATGCGCAGACGGCGTTCATGGCGACTTGTTGATAACGAAACGACGACGACAGGAGATGGAGAGCGTGCAGGACGTAGAAGTCCAGCCACCGCCGTGACGGACAAGGGCCGGCGCCGTGGTGGCCGCGCGCTCCTATCCAGCCGACCAGCACGAGTGCACGACCAGCGGCGAGGTGACGCTATGGAGGCCGGATACTTTCCGCATTTAACCTTATTCTTCATCTACGTGCTTACTACTGTAGTACCCAGAACGAAGAACAACAGAGCACAGCTGCAGAGGAGATTGGATTCTAGGCAAGATATCGTCATGTCGCGGTGGCTAGCGATATTGATGTCGAGCAATCAAACGAGTCTTGTTTGTGTTGGCGGTCATTCCCTCAGTATCGGGCCTATCGGCTACTTCACGAGCCAATACCAGCCGGGCGTAGCGCGGAGACAACGGCGCCAGCTTTAGAATCGGTTAGTCAGGCGTCCAGTGTTTTTAAAAAGTGCATGATGATTTTTGTTATATCTAATCTGATAATTTACTCAAATGACCCTAAACGTAACTTCCTTGAGAATTTAAACACTCTATCTTTAAAACCTCGTTAAAAACGGAGATTTTTTTTCTCTTTTTCTATGTTTTTTTCTGTGAAATTTCTACTTAGTGATTTGTGGTATTTGGCGGGTGCGTAAGGCTAGGAAGTCGTTATATCTGTGCATATGAGCGTGCGGAACGCGCTTGCTTCACTCAGAAGTTCGACGACTTTTTATATCCTGCCTTAGCATTAAGAGACTGAGCACGACTTGCTCGTGTAACATTTTTCAACGAAAGCCATATCAAAGAGAAGTTAATTTGCTCGTAATGGCAGACGGCCACGCCCCACGCATGCGTTGGATGAAAGCGCCTCACACGCGGAGACTGGTATAACTTGTTACCCTCGTGCTTGGAAAAATATTAGGGCACGTCGTCCTACCCATTCGTTAAGCTTAATTCAGCCCAAATTCAGATCGACCTCAGCTAGTTATTTTCCCCAAAGAGGAGAAAAAGAGAGCTCAACTGTCGCGGCAAAGGGGGCCAACAAAACGAGCGAAGTTCCGAGTCCTAGCAAAAGTCAGTCAGGAACGCGGCCGGCGGACGAAACCGCACCGTGGTTGCTGCAGTTCACCGCGCGCCCAATAGCGGACAGCTGCTTCGCGGCAAAGGCGCGCGCCTTCAGCTCAGATTATCCGACGCGTCACGCATGCGCGGCGCCTCATCCTCAGGCAACCGACGAAGCCTCTTTTCCAAGCTTGTAGGCGAGATGGAACCCGGGCAGGTTGGACGCGGCCGCGACCGGCGACACGCGCTTACATCATGGCTGATTGCCTGATTGTCTGTGCGGCAACGCACGGAATTCTTTTTAGCCGCCGCGCAGCGAGTCGTGGACACAAAGGTATTGATGCGGCGCAGTGTTGTGGGGCGGGGACACCTGCGCAGAGTTAGTTGCCGTCCGTGCCGTTGCCGAGCTGACGACCTGCGCAGGCTGTGCATCTTTTCCCCGTTTCTGTCCAGAGCGATCGTTTTTTTCTTGTTCTGTTCACGGGCAGACATGGCTAGCCGCTAGCCACAGCAGTAATAGGGCAGGATGCCGTTGCCAACTGTACGTACCGTCGCAACATTTTTCATATGACGGCTCACGTGTTTCTTCAGAAGATATGCGCGACTAGCAAGAAACAGCACGTTGATGAGGATCGGCCGCCCATGCATAGGGACGAAAACGAACAAGCCAAAGAAAATAAACTAAAATTAGTAAGAGTCGAATCAAATTAAAAATGCACTCAAAATTTATTTATTATTAAACTAAGATTTAATAAAGATTAAAAAAATTTGTAAAAAAATTCGCGGACTCAACCCTTTTATCACCGCTACCCATCACCGGCAGCACTGCCGACGCGGAGACGTCGCTGAATATTGGTTCGCGCCCGCCATTCGGCCGGAGCGTAGCCGTCCTAGGTGTCCACGTGTGCGTTGGTGCTTTATTCGATCGAGCCGATCGACTCCGCGGCCAATCGATCCACGGCCGACCGAATTTGGAGGTGCTTGTTTCTCAAGCAAGCGCAATCCCGGCGGACCAAGCCGCTTCGAGAAAAATATCGAACGATATACCATCTACTCGTCCAATGAGCGTGTGTAAACACCAGGAAAACGGAGCGCGAGCTGGGCCATTGCGCACACGGACACGCACACGCACATGGAAGCAACGCCACCTTTCCAAGAAACGGACCCCGCGTGCATCACGAGTGACGTGTGCCGCAGCAGCTAGCGGTGCACGGAGCTGGCGCCGTTCGAACCGGTAAAGGCGGAGGCGGCGAGCTCGAGGCCTTCCAGAAGGTCGCCGCCCACTACCGGCTCGGCCTATTTAAACGCCGCTCTGCCGTCCCAGCGAACGAGCGGTTAGTCTGGTCTCCTGCTTCCCTCCCTCCCTTCTCACTAACCCAACGATCGCAGAGCAGCGGAGACAGAACAGAAGCTATGGGTGATCACAGGCCGGGTGACAGACACGAGCCGACAGTCGCGAGGGAGGATGCGGGAGCCGCGGCGCGCTCCGACGACGAGGAGTCGGACGGCGAGTTCGAGTTCCCGTTCGTGAGCCGGGACGCCGCGGCGGGGTGCGGCGCGGCGCCGGCGGACGAGCTGTTCACGGGCGGCCGCATACGGGCGTTCTACCCGGTGTTCGGTCGAGTCCTCGACGAACCCGCTGCCGCGGCGCTGGAGACGGCTGAGCCGCCGAGGGCGCCGCTGGGACGGCTGTTCCAGCTGGAGAAGGCGCGGACACCCTCGGTCGCGTCGACCTCGTCACTATCCTCCTCGACGTCCTCGTCAGCCAGCGAGCTCGACGGCGCGTCGCCGGACAGTTACTGCCTCTGGACGCCTGGGTCGTCGGCGGCTTCGTCCCCCGCGCGGCCGCCGCGGAAGAGCGGGTCCACGGGGTCCATGGCGCGGTGGCGCCGCATCGGGGAGCTCGTCGTCGGACGTAGCCACAGCGACGGCCGGGAGAAGTTCGTCTTCCTCTCCGCGCC
Organism: Zoysia matrella; assembly: GCA_001602295.1. Lineage (NCBI taxonomy): Eukaryota > Viridiplantae > Streptophyta > Magnoliopsida > Poales > Poaceae > Zoysia > Zoysia matrella. The sequence goes on from BCLG01000197.1 coordinate 211,295, forward strand.
CTCGTCACCGGCCAGGCAGCACCACGCGTCCAGTTCCCCCGGCAGGGGCAAGAAGCAGCACGAAAGAGGTGGCAAGCAGGCCGGCGGCGCCACCGAGGTCGACGCGGTCGCCGCAGGCCGCCGGATGTCGCACGGCGGCGGTTCCCCCGGCGCGCGGCGAACGTTCCTGCCGTACAGACAGGAACTCGTGGGGCTCTTCGCCAACGTGCACGGCCTCCGCCGGAGCCACCACCACCCGTTCTGATCGCTCCCGCGACGGCCACCGCCGTGGTGGACCCGTTCCAAACTCGAGATTTCAAGCTTGAGCTCTTGATTTGAATATTCGTAAGATTGACTCGGAGCAAACTTCGGTTCATCATTGGTACCAAAATACTATTCATCGAGTCAAAAAGGAGCGAGGTGTGGAGTCAGACAAGGCAGATGAAATGTGGGGCTTCTTTCAGGATGCGGCCCGGAATTGACGGGTGAAGTCGGTGCCGATCAAGAAAAATCAAATGATTTGTGAACGCGGTAGGAGAGTACATACGGACAAGCTGAGAAAAAAAAAATGTTGCATGTGGTGGTTTACATTTGTATATATGTACGTGTATTATAGTACATGTTGGACAAGTAGATATTTGTAACGGACTCGCCTCATTCTTCTCTGTACGTTTTGACTCTCTGGATGACCATACTTTTGCCCCCTGGGAGCAAGCTACAATGTTCATTTCTTCTTGTGGAAGCAGAGTCCTTGTTCTTATTGTATCTTCCGAGGACAGCACCGTGTCCCCCGTATTATCCATCGATACGCCGCAAAAAAACTGGGTCCGTCCTGTTTTGCGCAGTCACGGATTCCATCCGTCCAGCTTTGTTCGACGATGCATTCCGTCCTACACAAAGAAATTAAGAAAGGGTGCAGTCCGTGCAGGCGAAGGGGATCATATTCGTCCGAGGAAATTTTCTCCTCACCGCGGCTGTACAATCGATCGGCCACGAACTCAGGGGTGGTCTTTGGCAGCAGGTCAGTAGTTGCATTCATGCGCTCCAGCTCCGGTCTGTCAGGAGCTCCAACGAAAACCTCGAGATGTATTCCCAGTTCCCTACGGCCATCAAGCCCATCACCGTTCCGTTCGCAACAACGAACGTTACGAACCTAACGCAGCGTCACAGGCTGAGAGCTACCAAACTCCCAAACACCCAACAGTAGAACACTGAAGCTCGCTCTGATCAAGCGCAACGTTGACGCCCCTGCTGCTTTCTATGCTTGCCAACCCGTGATTTTTCGCCGAATCGCGGCCTCGCAGGTACCATCTTTTTGCTTGACCGACGACCGTCCGCCAGCAGTTGCCTGGAACAGAGGGCACGTGTTAACGAGATGTACTTACTCTTCGTGCTTGAACTTGCCGATAGTCAGACGGCTTATCCGCTGAAGTGCTTTCTGAAAGCACGGTGGCTCTCATACCTGTGACAATCATAGATAAGTCAGCTGACAAGAACATCGACGTAGAACCTGCCACGGGTTTGTGTTTGGTGTCATACCGGTTAGATTCTCGCGCTAGGTCGCGGCCGGTGAAAAAACTCTAGGATGACGGACTGCACCGTGTTTACCAGAACTCGTCAACAGCGTGAACGGACGGGTCACGAGTTCAGGGATGACACAGGTACGCTCCGCTCACGGGTTCCGCGTTCGTCAGATCGAACTCGCGGCCGGGTCGACTCAACAGCAGAAAGGGAAAGCTTTGCTCCACGCGTTCTCACAGTGCCGCGGTAAAGAGGAACGCGTCGTCTCGTCTCCTGGTTGTACATCGGAGCAGCAGCACGTCAGGGTCAATCTCCCGGTTCCGTTCCTTCTGGTGCAGTACTGCAAGCAGTATCTCAGGTATTAGAGCATCCAACGATTCAAAAAAATCATTTCAAAAGGTGCTTTCTGAAGCCAGTCAAAATTTTTTTAAAACTTATTTTAATCACCTCTTTCAACAGCTCTTTTAAATATATTTTAATATAATTTAAATTTGAACCAAACCAGCAACTAATCCTACAATTTAGTTAGTTGCACATGAAAGAATATTAGAGTCCTCAAAAAGTTTTTTAAATCTACATTTGGATGAGGGATTTCTAGAGACTTAGGAAAGTAGAAAGATGTTTAAAGTAGATGTTGAAAAACATTTTTCCACTAATCTCTCATAATTTGATTTAAGAGAAGTTAATGAAGAGCTTTTGAAAATGCTTTTAATGGTAGTTGGTCAGGTTTCAGACACACCTAACAGCTTGATTTCTGTTTGCGATTTGTTTGAACCCCGTAGGGGTTACACTTGAAAGTAAAAAAATCTGGAATGCATTTTGTATCAAGTTCATGCGTTTGACCGACAGAAGTCAGCCCCTCATCTTATTCAGGCTCTAAACGGAGATGATATCGAGAGCAGCTAATAATAAAGATAAACTTCCGTCTTCCCTCCCAGCAAGTAGGTAAACATGCCGGGGTTGGTGCTGCTGACAGACCTTCGGTTGACGAAAGAGGTCGTTTTAAATAATGACACGGTCTTTAAAACATAACTTTGATTTTTTATTTTCTATACAATTTTTATAAAAAAATAACATATTTATATTTTTATAAAAGTACTTTGTAAGACAAATCTAATCATATGATTTTCATATTCTTAAACTTAATAAGTTAAAACTTATTTATAAGTTATATTTCTAATGTTTGATCTAAACATTTTAATCATTCCTATCGTCCATGCGCCCGTTGAGGATGTGCGCATATGCGTTTTCACCTACTTACATCTGCTTAGCTGTATCCGTTGAGGACGTTTAACAGTCCACATATTTCCAACTTGTTAGTTGTCTTGAACAAACGGCACTACCAACTCAACTGATGTATACACCGAAGTTACTCTGAACAAAGGTTGTTGTTGAAGTAGTGAGCAGTTGAAAATCCAGACAGGAAGTGTCATCGCTAAATTCTTACTATGTGTGTTGCTCGGTCAAACGCTAAATTTCTGGATTAGAAAGTTTTAGGTGCTGCAGAGAAAATCACTAACATGTCTGGATTAGAAAGTTGAAACAACCAAGGATACGAGGAATGACGAACTATGACAACTATATTGGGCCTCTTCTAAGATAGATAGATATAGACAGCTGGTTTTGCTTTGCTACTATCGTATATCCCAGCACATGAAGTCCGCTCATAGCAAGATTTATGTCCCGGTGTGTTTCTCTGTTCCACATAATTATCAACCCGAGATTGACTTCCACTACCATGGCAGGGTTTCGTTGCAGCGACACAAATCGCAGTTTTCATCACCCTTCCAATTCCTCCGTGAAGGTCAAGTCTTATTACACATAACACAGTCACATGTTTACCAAGACTACAAACGAAAAGAAGAAAATGGATTCGTCATCCCCAGAAAATCGTTGCAATCAACATGATACCCACCACGAATACGTCCAGGAGCATCGAGCGATTCGGTAGAGCAATCTCAACAGCGACCCTTTAAACCTCACATGCGCAAACCCTTCTCGCCTTTACTTTCCGCGCCGAGCGAGCGCGGAACCGAGCGATCGGCGGGCAGCTGCATTCGCACACCTGGCATATGGCATCACGGTTGTTTCGCAACAGGGGAAAAAGCACAGGACAACATGGCTTGTAGTGTTCTGCTTCGCCAGGCCTTGTTGTCCCAGCCAAGCGCGCCGTCCTGACCTGGGCAACCGGACTCGCGATGCGTTATGCCGCCGCCAAAATGCGCTTAATCTTCCCAGTGGCGTGGCGTATAAGTAGCGCCCATAAGGCGCGCATGCTCCCACAATGGCGCTTCTTCGGCATCGGCAGTCCCCTGCGGCAAGCAGCTGCGCTCTTCACGTTTCGGTCGCGCAGGCTTTGAGCCACGAAGCGATGGCTTGGGATCGGAGTTCCTCAGGAAAATCGCAGCAGACTAGGAATATGGGCCTCAGCCTTGTGGGCATATGAGAAGAGGTACGAGCGCGCTTGATCCTGTGTCGTACTCGTGTATGCGGTTCCTTTTTCTAACTTTGCTGCTTTGTAGTAATCCAGGTCTCTCTCCCCTCCGCCGGCAGCCGCAACTACCTCAAGCTATCGCCTCCGGCTGCCCCAGGCATCTTTGCAGATGTATGCCATAGTGGGCGCGGAAGAAGAATAGGAAGCTGTGGCATGGCGTGGAGTCTTATCTGTCATGAGGTTTATACGGCGCCTTTTACTACGATTCATCTGCACCTAAATGATCTGGGCTTTGTTGAAGCATGAAACAGCGCAGAATAATACTAGGTAGCTACATCGATACATCAGGAGGCACTACTTTTGGTTCTGAGAGCATGGTCTCTGCCATCGGAACAACCGAACAACAGATACAGGTAACTGCGGTGGTCGGTCCAGTTCCAAGCTCCTGTGCAGTGCATCCATCTAGCTATAGATGGCGGCCCAATCTAGCATGGGCCAGACTTGGAAAAGCTGCAGTCCAATTCCATGGCCCAGAGAAGCTTCGTCCTACTGCATTTTCTCAGATTTGTAAGCCGGAGAGCAGGAATTCCTTGGTCCATGGCCCAGAAAAGCAGAGCTGGTACGTGTACTGCGTATCTTTTTTGTCACATTCAAGTTTTTTCTTTGCTTTTTTGCTCCACACAAAAAACTCGAATTGAAAACACCGAAGCAGTGAAGCCGAGCGCTGGAGGCAGCACGAAGGCCGACGCGTGTCGCAACATCCAGCACGGGTTGCCTCCCCCGACCAAGATCACGCGTTCAATCCCGACGAAACCTAATCACCACCTGTCCATGGGTCCGAGTCATCCGTGAACGGGAACCACACCCTTTCTTTTGAAGAGAGGGGCAGCCACACCTGCCGGCGCGAAGCGCAATACGCTTGCCGCCGGGAACACCAAAGAAGCCCAGCTGCCAACGGCCCAGCGTGAGCAGCCACTTCTTCTTCCTCGTCACGTCCGTCCACGTCCACGGATCCGCCCAAAACCCATCGATCCTTCCAGCGCAAACCCAACCCGGCGGCAGCGACCCGCCCCTTGGCGCCGCGCGGTCGTGTGGCCCAGGGCGCGCGTCCGGCGTCCGTGCCACACGGTGCACGCCGCGCGTTATCCGTCCGCCGGGACGGACAAGGGATCGATGGGGCGCCGAGTGGCCCGCGTGCACCGGCGCAGCCGAGCCGCACGCCGCTCCTCTGGCCGCCGCTCATCGACGGCCTTGTCGGCACGCGCGCGTGGCGCCCCTATTTCGTAGCGTACTCGCGCGCGCCACACACGCATCGATCACCGGAGGCAGAAGCTCTATAAGGAGGTTGTACGGCTGATGGCCATGCCGATAACCTTCGTCGCCCGCGCGGCAGCCTCCACCGTCGTCGCCAGCAGCCTCGGCAGCCCAGCCCCTTCCAGCTCCGCCCGTCCCGGCAGGCACCTGAACCCCGTCTTTGCCGCCCCAGCCGCCGTCGTGGTACGTGCATGTACTCCTCTGTGGCTTCTTCCTCACAAACGCATAACTGCACCAGCATTCTGTTTCCTTTCAGTGGCTTGCACTACGTACCTAACCGTGTATTTTAGCCCCCGGATTAGGCCCACCGGTACCGTTCCTTAGAAATTTGTCATTTGACCCTGCGCCTAGCACTCCTGCGCCGTTACGTTCACCAAAGGTCAGTTATGCAGATGCGGGACACCATGACCACACGTCCTCCAATTTTCTGGGGGCCAATCATGGAGTATTATAAAGAACAAAGCCATGCTAATTTCGATTACTTTAACCACTATCCCATCAGACAGCAACATGCATGCCAACCACCTCATCATCATCGATACAATATTCGCGAGTAGATCGTTTTCCAAAGGGATAAAGGTCAGATAGCGCTAATTTAAGATATTCTCTCCATCACAGAATAAGTGTATTTTTAGACTTTCAAACATCTATTTTGACTATTTATTTTATTAAAAATTTGTAAAATAATCTATTATTAAAAATACATTAACCTTGACTTCTTTATTTTTATATTTTCGTAAAATTTTTGAATAAGACGAATAGTCAAACGTTGATTTAAAAAAAATAAAAAAGTCACTTATTTTGAGACTAAGTATATAACAAGATGCTTTGCATAGAATAATACTGAGACAACGCCCCCAGAAAAAGTCTAAAGCAGGCAGAAAAGAAGGAAGCTTCATCAAGTACATGAAACGGCCTTTCCCTAAAGCGATAAGGTGGAGCACTTGTCCCACCAGGGACTGATATGATAATTGGCTGCAGCCGAAAGAGGCAAAGGCCCCATCCATCCTGATGGCGAAAATTTGGACAATTTGACACTTTTTTGTTGGTTTTTTAATTATGTTGTCTCATGTTTGAATGAATGTGAGATCATCTGTGCCATTTTTTTGAAGCTAGATCATCTGTTCCATTGACATGTGATTCCAGTGTCAAATTACTGAAGCCTAACGAAACAAGTCTTAAATGTTTATTTAAGACATCGAATGTTTTATTAGTAAGATTCAAGTATTGCATCGATATGTTGTTAGAGGAGAGGATGACCACCATTCCCCACCCACCCACCCACCCAGAAAAAGCCCATCCATTCTTTGGCTTTTGAGTTTCGTTTGATCCAAAACGTATCCAGTATTGAGAAATCTAAAAACCACACGATCAAGTAAAGCGCCTGTCCGTTTGCCATAAAAAAGTGAAGTGTCTGTCAGCCTCAGCTTTTCTCTTAACGCCCCCTGATTTTCCTGCTCTGCCTTTTTGCATGCTTTTGGAGTCTCCCTGAGACAACGAACCGCTAGCGCAGGGTTTGTAGCCACGGAATTCTTCTTCTCCAGTTCCTCAGGGGACCGATCGAAACTTCAGATATGCTGAAAAAAGGGAACTTGTTTCACCTCACGTACGAGGAGTCGAGGATATTAGTTGCCCCGGCCCCCGGGCACCTGTTGTAATCACCCCACACGGTTGCGACATTAGACAAGCTAAGAGCGGTTAGTACATTCCAAATACCAGAACATACAGTTTTGACATTAGAGAAGCCATCAAACGTCCGCGAATCAGCAGGAGTGCCCGCCCCAGTCAAATAAATCTCCAAGGGCAACGTAATTTACCAACTGAAACTGTCGTTGTTGTTTTCAAATCAAATCGCTGGTGCCTGAAATTTCAGGGACGGAGTGAGAGAGACTCTTGCCGCTTCCATCGGCGTTTATTTTTCGAGTAGCAAAAAAAAAAAACTATTTTATTTTTCGTGCTCGCTGGCTTGCTTTGTATCTCACACCGTTCCACATGTCATTTTGCTAGTGAACCGGAGCTCAAAGGTCAAAAGTCAAAACTAGAGAGAAAGTAGAGGGGGAGAAGGAAGATGAGCGGCTGCGCGTGCCTGCCGTTCAATAAAAAGGCCCCCAAGGAGGCCAGCTCCGCAGCGGCAGTGAAGGTAGATTCTCTCAAGAAGCCCACCCAGCCAACAGCGCCGCCTTCTTCCAAGGTCCGTCCCCCCGCCCCGGCGCACCCCGCTCTTCTTCCTCCTCCCTCCCTAGTCCCTACAGCAATCCTCATCGATCTGTTCCGTCTTTTTTCCCCGTGCTCTCAATAATATAGCAGCTAGCTGCCGTCCTCGCTCATTACAGTACCTACCACCTTTGGATCACCTTTGATCAGTGCATGCTTCCTTGTAGAGGCCAATTTTTGCTTGCATGACCTTCTGTCTCGCATAAATTGATTTCGTTGTGGTTTGACAATTGATCGAATCGATATGTATGTTGTTCCTGCAGGGCATGGACCCCATCGAGCGTTTGAAGAGCGGGTTCCAGCAGTTCAAGACAAATGTCTACGAGTAAGTTTTGCCTTCCTTCTTTATGCAAGTTTCTGGAGCTCTGCACTCCGGATTGGGATTTCAGGGTAAGTGAACCGATCGTCTGACCTGCTTGTGTTTTGCTATCTTTCCTGATGGCAGCAAGAAGCCGGAGCTGTTCGAGCCGCTCAAGGAGGGCCAGTCACCCACGGTATGCGCTAATCCTGCCAGCTGAAATGTGCACCTAATCCATGAACACTTATTGGCCTTTTTTTGTGCGATGAACCCTTATTGGTCTTTTCGGACGGTGGATATGTTTTTTTTCCTCCTCATTCCTACAATATGAGTAACAAAGAGTATCAAAGTTTTTAACCTACAATTTTCTTTTGAGTCCCTTTTAAACCATCATTTGGGGTAAGTACGTGCACGCACCTAATCCTTCTCTCTCCTTAAGTAATTGTGCTAATTGTTTCTGCTGCGTTTGGGTGCAGTACATGGTGTTCTCCTGTGCCGACTCCCGGTGCTGCCCATCGGTGACCCTTGGCCTGCAGCCTGGTGAAGCCTTCACCATGCGCAACATCGCCAGCATGGTCGGGCCCTATGACAAGGTAAGAACGGATGCCAGGAAATTCTAGCACTGCCATGACGGGCATGGTCGGCTTAATCACGTCTCCACTCGTGTCAACTATAGACCAAGTATACCGGCACCGGGTCCGCCATCGAGTATGCTGTTTGTGCACTCAAGGTCAAGGTCATCGTGGTAATTGGTCACAGCCGATGCGGTGGTATCAAGGCCCTCCTCTCCATGCAGGATGGCGCATCTGACAATTTGTAAGTTATTGTTTTCTTAGATAACAAATATTGAAGCTGCAAAGATGGGATGTAAAATTCAAACTCATTTACCATGCACCATTTGTTTGACTTGTATTCTCGGTTTATCTTACTACTTGATCAGCCACTTCGTTGAGGACTGGGTTAGGATCGGCCATCCCGCTAAGAAGAAGGTGCAAACTGAGTGCAAGATGTTGCCCTTCGAAGAACAATGCAGCATATTGGAAAGGGTAAAAAGGGTTTTATCAATTATTTTCTCCATTTGATGAAACTTATTCTGAAATCATCAATTGAAAACTGGATGAAGTGCCCATAATAAACATAGTGATCCACGTCAAAATCAAATTGATGGGTAGACATATGCCCCATCTTTCAAGAATGTATACTAAATTTCTTTTTGGGGTCTTGAATATCTACAGGCGGCTGTCAATGTGTCCCTTGAAAACCTCAAGACTTACCCATTTGTCAAGGAAGGATTGGCGAATGGGACTCTCAAGCTAGTTGGTGGCCACTATGACTTCGTGAACGGCAAGTTCGAGTTATGGGACTACAGTTAATTCCTAGGCAATACAAGTTCTGAGTTATGGGTGTCTAGTGAATTTATATGCAATACCAACTACTGCGTTCTAAAATTGTTGTCTCGGACTGGTTTAAATAGACGATGACAACAATTTTAAAATAGAGGAAGTATGTGTTTTCACATGTCCGATGTAAATGTGTGGAGTACTCATGTATCACATCCCTTATATGAATTGCAATAAGCTTGTAAGTTTTAACGTGAAGCTTTTATGTAACGTGTTGTGTATAACATGACCATCATGTGGTCAAAAAACATCAATAATAATATTGCTAATAATATTATCATGATGAATTTACCTTTTACTAAGGATAAATAGATTTGTGTGGGATATTGTCACGCACCCCGTTTTTGGAATGCACTGTGATACACTTATCAGTCCCTAGATCAGTAGTTGATACGTACAACACCACAGAATGTATATCAAAAGCATACTTCGAAAGAAAAAACTAACCTGAGACATGACTTTTAGTGGTCACACCACGAAGATCTCTACGATCCTACACTGATTGACCAACTAAAAGCAGAGCAGACAGCGAAATACTAGGGCCCAAATCCACAAACAGACTTGGGAAGCAGAACAAAACCAGCACAACACCTACGCGATCCTCACTGTCTAAAACCATAAATACAGGCGGGTGAGTACATAAGGTACTCAACAAGCTACAACACTAAGCAAAGGTATAACTATAGATGCACATTGGTTGTAGCAAAGATGAGGCAGCAAGGTTCATGTTGCTAAAAAGCCAGTTTTATGCAAGGTTCACTACAGAAGATTTTAAAAGGGGAGTGAAAGCATTTATTATTTATATTTTAATAAGTTGGACCTGAGAAAGTAAAAAACGTTCTCGCCAGATCCTAAGTTTTTACTGGAAGAGCCTCCACTGTCTCCTTCAGACACTTTTCAAAACACGGGTATCTACACTCACTCACGCATCAAGGCAGTATAGAAAATCTAATCGTAGGGCGCCCGAACAGTAGCATGTCAATACCGTGACAACGGCCTATCCGAAAGGATTTTTAACTCTGCAAAGGTTATACACTGTATCCACATATTATGCTACTCTTGATCATTAGAGTTGCATAACACGTATCCCACATCTACACAGTTTTTCACAGATTCCACCCAAGGTGCAAACAGAGGCCATCCCTCGAGGTTTTTCAGGCCGTCGATGACGCGTCGGTACATTCTCGGAGCCGGGTCGTGAATATCCACCGCATTCACGCCTTTTCCTGGTCCCCTCCAATCCTCGGGCATTACCAAACCAGAGGCTATATCCGCGGGCTTACACTCCCGTGATGCGGACAATTACTATCGAAGGCTAGGCAGCGAGTCATCTCACGCCCTTCTCATGTTCCCTTGTGTCTTCACTACCGACACTTCAGTGGTTCGATGTGGAAAGAATACGTAGAGGGCATAAGTCCTGCCTAAAATATACAGGTTCTGTGGTTGCACGGGAATTATCAAGTCGAGGGCTAACGAACCGGTTTTTATATGGCAGGGGTGGCGGTCTCGTCCACAGCAGGTGAACCATAGCGAAGCCTACACACCTATCACCATCACCTCTGGTGAGCTCCACCTCACGGCCAGAAACATCCCTTCTTCATTTAGCACCAGTTATTCTAATCCCGCCCCCTTTTATTTGTACTCACACCACCAAACCCTTTCAACTCATTTTGCAAATTAATGATATATGGTGTGACGGTGCAGAGCACCGTAAATGGGGTCCTAAGCAGATCTAGTACAAGGTAATATCCGTTCCGTAAAACTATCTAGGAACAGAATCCCTATGGCTATCAAGGACATTTCGTCAATGGTTTTCAAAGAAGATATTCATATCTATACAACAAGTTACTGACATAAATATAAATACTTAGAAACAAGTAGGATTATTACTAACACAATGTTTCAAACCAAAATATCATGCATAGCAGAATAAATAGGCACTATAGGAGCGTTAGCAAATTATATGTTCAATATGAGGTTAGAGCTTGCCTGCAAATTTCTTAATCTTCAAACTTGAGGTTGAAAGCTTTTTTTTCAAGATCTTAATCTTCAATCTCTGGCTTCGCGCCTAATCTACGAGCTTCTCTTCATACATAGACTTTCTGGTTCCTCTTGAGGCTTGACTCTTCTTTACTCTCAACGTTATCTACGCGAAAGGAAACACCTAATAAAACTATCAAAAAAGGAAACAAGGCTCGAGAAGAAGCAATAAAATCCAAAGAACTTCGAACAAGAACCAATTAAATTCTGCGAGGAAAATCTAAGGCAGGTCATGCATGATGCGGTGATTAGTTATTACGAGGAGCGGTGAGGCCCACTAGCATGGCTATTGGAGAGGCATGTGCATATGTAGGTCTGTGAACAGTACTTCATTTTATGTAGACCTTAATTTAGGGCCATTCACTACTTGTTGGCCATTAGAGTTATTCTGATTGATACCTCGTGATTAAACTATATCATGAGTGCATTGTGCGTGATTCTATGTCACGGCTCATGACTTGAGTTATCAGTGTATATTGTGCACTTGCACTTATCGTTAGCCTGTGCTTATATCTATGTATCATGGTTTCAAATGTGAGCGCGACTTAAGATTGCACGTGTGTCGATGTGTATTGATGTAAAGTGAAATACATAAGTATTCTAATTAATTTATGCTTACTTTTTAACATGCCCGTAGGTGGAGTATTTAGCTATTAACTATCTAGTTACGTCGTTAGTGCTAGTAGGTGGTACGTGCACTAGTGCATGCCAATATAGTGCATGGGCTTTCTAGTGAATACTTCTTGATGCTACTATATAATTGAACTCCTACACTAATAACTAGCATTAACTGCGACGTGGTGATGTGCATATTGCTACGGTTAGTTATTTAGTTTATACATATATGAATGTACTACTTTAGGTGCTTAATAATTAATTACCTAACTTATTTTATATAATTAAATTACTAAAACAGACAAGTGGCACAAGCGCTAAAAGGGTGCCCTTACGTAGGTGACTATATGGCAGGTTGCTTATGGGCTGCTAACTAAAGTGTTTACTTACTTCTTAGTATTTAGTTATTAGTGTTTAACTATTAATTCTATAATTCTAATTTTAAGTTAGGTTATTTAGTGCTAACATGGTGCGTGTACTAATGTGTGCTAAATAATGAGGTTATGCTATGCTGTGGCGTTTTTTAGCTAGTATAAATCTATGCTTAGAATGCATCATAGTTAAAGACTTGCACTAACAACGATAAAACCAAAAGAAGAAACAACGATTAAACTCAGCGAAGGACTTACTATTAAAACAAACCAGCAAGATCGGATGTTGGCTGAGGTTTGGATGATTCGATGTGGTTGAGCTCGAGACAACGGTTCCAACAGTGTCAAACTCATTGAAAACGGAGTTGAGAGGTGGCGGTGGTGCAACGAACAAGATATTCACGATGGAAAATAGGAAATCTCCCCCGTGGACACGCTACCCGGCATGTGTCCACAGCTATCGGGTGTGTGTGCAGGCGTGAAACAGAGGACGAACCTCATGGTGATGTTGCCTGCTGGTCTGTGACCGAAAACTGGCAAAGACTGTGTAGAAACTTGGCTCGGTCTGTGTCCACAGCCTCTGGACACCTGCGTGTCCAGAATCGAGAAAAATCATGTGGACACGTGGTTCAGCCTGTGTCCACGGCCCCTGGACACACGGGTGCCTAGAATCGGAGATTTCTCCGTGGACACAGAGTTCTGTGATGTGTTCGTGGACACGTGAACATGTGAGCTGTGATCGTGTCCGTGGACATGTGAAAGTGAAAGTTCGGGGTTTCCGTGGACACGGAAAAGTTCGGAGTTTCCGTGGACAAGGGAAAGTTCGGGGTTTCCTTGGACACAGGAAAGTTCGGGGTTTTCGTGGATTGGGAAAGTCCGGGGTTTCCGTGGACACGGGAAAGTTCGGGGTTTCTGTGGATCGGGAAAGTTCGGGGTTTTCGTGGACACGGGGAAAGTTCGAGGTTTCCGTGGACACGGGAAAGTTCGGGGTTTTCGTGGACACAGAAAAGTTCGGGGTTTTCGTGGAGCGAGAAAGTTTAGGGTTTTCGTGGACACGAGAAAAGTTCGGGGTTTCCGTGGACATGGGAAAGTTCAGGGTTTTTGTGGACACGGGGAAAGTTCGTGGTTTCCGTGGACACGTGAATTGTGACGTGTCCGTGGACACGTGGACATGTGAAAACTGTGACACGTCCTCCGAGTCCGGTAGTGACCCGACTGGGGGTCACGGAAGCGTGACCGTGTCCAAGCTCGTGGACACAAAGTCCGAGTCTAGTGGTGACCCGGCTCGAGGTCACGAGATTGTGACCGGGTCCAAGCTCGATTCGTGGTCACAGAAAGGTGTCCGAGTCCGAGCTCCAAGACATGTGTGAATGGGTCGGGTGGCAACTGTGTCCCGAACACGTGCCGATTAGGGAGCCTAACCCTTAGGGGTGCGTGCGTGTGTGGGTGCTTCAGTAATTACAGAATCGAACAGGAGTTTTGCTGTAACAGTGAGAAGGACTAAATTGCAAATAACAAAAACTCCCGAAGGACCAATCTGTGATTTGATCAAATACTACATTGCTGAGGAAATTGAGTGACGAATTTAAAGGAACAAGAGGGCTTTTGTGTAAAAAGGATTTTACCAATCGGCTAACATTTCTCCTAAACGGGGCTTGTGGTCCCTGTTCACGCTCTGTAGGCCGAGCGGCCACAGGCCGGTTCACCGGCGCACGCTGGGCGCCGTGGC